>VZRW01008804.1:81678-98696 GCA_013398125.1 Aegotheles bennettii
GCTGTGAACTGGCTGCTGTGGAGGTGGGAAGAGATTTATGTTTGCCGAGTGGGTTTGGTTGGGAGGGTGCGCAGTGCCACGGGCGAGGCGAGGGCTGCTGCGAGGAGGATGATGGCCCCGGAGGCTTCATTTTATTTTTTTTATTTTTTTTTTAATTTTTTTTCCCCTTTCTTTCCTCCTCCCTCCGCTGGGTGCTCGGAGGAGAAGGCAAGACAAAAAGCTGAACCGGTGCCAAGAAGGAGCTGCAGTGACTCGAAAATGGCACTCCGCGCCGCACTAATATTTCGAAGCCGGGGAGCAGCGGAACGTGCCGAGAATGAGAATGGCTGTGGCCATGGGGCCGCCGGCCGGGCTCGGGGGGGTTCCCCCGCCTCTCCACCTCCCCTTCGCCTCTTAAGCGTGACCATTTTCTCCCCCATCAATCCCTGGTTGATATTTAGGGTTTCTGTGAAAGAGAATCCTTGCCAGAGACTCAGGGTAGAGAAGGGAGAGAAAGGGTTAAGCCCCTCGCACCCTGGGGCTGGTGCAGTGTGGCAAGCACCTGGCAGAAGGGTTCTCTGGCACCTGGTCTCTAGCCCATGTGTGTGTGTTACCAGGTTCACCAGAAAGGATCATAAG
The DNA here is from genome assembly GCA_013398125.1 of Aegotheles bennettii. NCBI lineage: Eukaryota > Metazoa > Chordata > Aves > Caprimulgiformes > Aegothelidae > Aegotheles > Aegotheles bennettii. The sequence continues at coordinate 82,297 of VZRW01008804.1, forward strand.
CAGAGAATGAGAGGGTGTGCTCATCCCCTCCTGCCATCTCCATATTGAGGAGGGACTTTTTTATTCTCTTTTTTTTTGTCATAGGGAGAAAGAGAAGACTTTTGATTCCCAGTGATTTTTCTGCTTGTTTTCCTGTTGCCACTCCTTCCCCTCCTCCTTGCTGTCCTTCTCCTCCTCTTTCTATACCCATAAGGCTGCTCTCATGGCTCTGTATCCTGATGCAAGGTTACTTGTAGGACACGCAAATCTCTTCAAGGTGCAGCGCTGCCTGCATCGGTGTTCCCCTCTGCTTCTCATTTGCTGAGGGATGAGGCAACTTCCAGGCAGCTCCACAGCTCAGCTGAGCTGGCTGATGCAGTGTTGGTGCTCCAGTTGAAAAAGCCCCTTCCTGCAGAGCCTGTCTGGATAAAACAAATGAAATAAATCATACAGGACCGAGACTTTGATAGCAATTCATAAGGTTGATTAGTTTGCAAAGGGTGGGCTGGGGTTTTGCTGTGATTTTTGTCTGAAGGAAAAGGTTTTTCCCTGTGTGGCATCCCTCTTCCTTCCATTCAAAGACTAAGAAAAGGTACATGGAAGTACCTTTTTTATTATTATATGGAGTTTTAATTAAAAAAAATGATCTTTTTTTTAAAAAAAATTATCAGCACAAGCGTTCTTGTAGTAGTTCAATAGTTGTAGCTGAGTGCAAACATCTTCTACCACACACATAAATATACTCATGTCTGGATCGTGCTGGTATTTGGATCTGAAGTTTTAGAATTTACAGAATTTGGAGACTAGAGAAAGAGAACACCCCTGTATTTGGGTTTGAAAATAGGTCCAGATCATGCTTTATCAGCAGTTTTAACACTCACACAGTTCAAGTTCAAGAAGACCTTCCCAAAGCACGGGCAGAGGCTCATTACCTTGGTGCATCTCAGAAGCTTGTGGGTTGTTGGTTTGTTAGCTTGGCCCAGTTTGTTGTACGAGGCATGGGATGATCCCAGTGACCTGTCTATCACCTTAAAACCATGCCCTAATATATAGCCAAACCAATTCATATCTCACCTTTGTTTTCAGACATGTGAGCCTGGTTTTGGAACACATAATTCTGCTCATGTAATGCTTTCTGGAAATACCATGATAAATAGTGGGGAATTTAGAGAGACTTTAACATGTTTTCCAGTCTGCTGTCCTCACTCTCTTCTTCTCACAGCTCCTCACAGATCAGTGGTCCATGCTCTGTGGAGGGTTAAAACAGCAGTCCCATATTAATGCTGCTAGGTTGTGCACTCATTTCTGAGGGGATGCTAGCAGGCTTTGTATGGAGTAGGATGTCTGCAGATCTCCCACTCTCCCTCCTCTCAGCTGTGTCTTGAACCATGTAGTTGTGGCAACTCAACTTAAGCTTGCACAGAAGAGACTCTGTTGTCTATTTTTTCACTTTTCTCTTTGCCATAAGTGAGGGATAGGCAGTGCTTGGCTCAGGAAACCTTGGACAGGGCGAAGAAACCATAGCAAATGTCAACAAAAGGGCTGGCTAAGTAACTTGGAGGAATCTGTGTGCCATTGTACCTTCCACTAGATCCCACCTGTTCTTCATGAATAAAGTATACACATAAAAACATACAGCTTTGTAGGCACACATGTGCTTACTATTTGCTTTTCAGTTGCCTCTTTTGATTTAATGATATGAGTTATGTAGTCAAGCTACCATCCTCACCAGGGGCACACATCACGCAGACCTGCCTGAATTTCCCAGCAGCCCTTGCTGATAATTTTGGCTATGGCTGCACCTTTTTCTCTGGCCACAACCTCTTCTTGTTAACCTGAGATCGCTGACCACGAGATGCCAACCTACAAAAGCAAATGCCAGGAGTGGGGATTAAAGCCCACATCAAAGTGAGAAGAGGATACCCTGGCAGCTGTCCTAACCTGCCATGCACCTGCACAGAGCATGGCTCACGCTTTTAGATGTGGATCCAGCTTCTGTTTACCACTAATTTAAACCTCTTAATACTTTAGTTACTAAATGACAATTCTGAACATACATAGAGAGAGGATCCCAAAGATATGAACAAGTATTAATGTAGACCAACACCATCCATATGTGCAAGGTAGCAATTTGGTATTTTTTATTCAGGGAGGTAAACTGAAGACAACGAATTAAGAGATCTTCCTTGTGTTTCAGAATGCTGACTTCTTTCATTTCTCAATATCTTGGCAATTCTGTGGAGTAAGGGAGCTTTTTCACCCTGGGACAAAAAATTTACTCTTGTATTTTCCAAGTTGTCCAAGAAAGCCACCTGGGCATCTTGGTCATACTTCCCAAAGAGCTTTGCAAGGCATTGCAAAGGCAGCTGAATGTCTTTGTCTTTATTTTACCATGTATCAAAGAAGTGTCTTTGGTTGTATTTCCCTCAAACATGATGTCTCGTAAATCTCAAGTTACTTCCTTCAAATCCCTCATCCTTTTAGCACTTTATAACGAAAAATGTCTGCTTGGTGTTTTTAGATGACTCATGTCTAGAATTAACCTCCAGGGTTAATCTGGAGGACTCTTCCAAGTCTCTCTCTTCTCCCTACACCTTCCAAGGCAACCCTTTTTCCCTACACCTTCCCCACTCTGCATCTTTTTTTTTTTTTCTTTTTTTTGGACCAGTAACCTCACATTTCTGTAATCTAAATGTGCAAATGCTTCGCAGTCACGGTCCAGTAGCTGGGTTAATCTCAGACCCCTGGAGTGGCAGATGGCTGATTTGTTGCTAATTTCAGTTACAGAGAATCATGCCACCTATTATCTTTGCACTGGCTGCTGCTTAAAAGGATGCCTTGGGCGAAGTCAGTGAAAAGCAAAGCAAAGCAAACACTCTCTAATCTGCATAACCACAGGTGAAAATGTAAAATATTTCACGTTTGTGTGAAGGGCCCGAGAGCTGGACAAAAGAGAGGAGAGAAGGCAGGACGGGAAGAAAAGGAGAGGAAGATCTCATTTTCATACCAGAAGTGCAGAAGCACAGAGCAGAGCGGGTTTGCTTCAGTCATGATTTTGCATCACAAGCACTTACCCTGCTTTAAATGGTTTTGCAATGTGGTAATCCTTGGCTTCAGCTCCCCACTAAAACTATTAAACAAAGCAAGGTGGGTTGGCATCCTGTGACACCTTCCTGCTCTTCCCAAGCCTTTCTGATGCAGGTTGTGATAGAAATCCATGGCACCACTCCCTGACATCATGGATCATTGCATGCCCCATGGCTGCTGGGTAAAGCTGTGGGGGCCCCGTGTTGCTGTCATGCTTACCAGGTCTACTTGGGAGGAGAAAATACATTTGTGTGGTTTAAGGAGAAGCTTGGGTTCCAAAGCTCAGTTCCAAAACTGAGCAGGGCTGAGGGTGAAGTCCATCACTGGGTATGCAGAGGGCCCCTGCTGGCAGGTGGTGGTGGGCACACAGAAGGTAACAATGAAATGGAGAAGGGCAGAGCAAAACTTTAGATGCTTGTGACCATGTTCTGCACAGTCATTCCCACAATCAAGGTTTTCTCTTTTTTCTTTGCTCTGGGAAACGCCACAGAGTCAGATGAAGAATTTGGGAAGAGAGTGTGGGTTCCCTGTGCAGAGTCCAGTGATGAAGTCTGTGAATAAGGTAAGAACAAAGGGTTATGGCTGTGAAAGTTTTTGTTTCTTCCTTTCCCCCTTCCAAGCCCATTATTGCAGGGTTAGACATGAAATCTAGGATGTTCATAGCACAGAAACTGATATTCCAAGTACTAAGTAAAAGAATCTAAAAGGATCAAGCTAAATAGGGCTTCTTTTTAATGAATGCCATTATGATGGTTTGGGTTTTAGAACAGTTTGTATTGTATCCAAATGATCTATGTGTGAATAATTGTTACCAGCCTCCTGACACCAGGACCTAATTATGAAGTAAGAGCCTTAAATAGGCCATTTGCGTAGTGAGCCTCCATATGTCTCCTTGCACAATTTATTTGCTTCACTCCATTGAGATATAATGAGAATGAAACTCCTAGAACTGCCTTTGACTCTGAGACTCTCCTCTTCATCTATTCTGCAGTTATAGCTCACTATTAAGAAGTTAATATCTATTTCTCTTTGTTCAGAAAGAAAAAGCTGCTGTACTGCTCTCTTATTCCAGATTGCCCAAGTTACTTTATTTGCAAGTTTCCAATAGATATAGAATGGGAAATGCCAAAACAATCTGCAGCCTAAGAAAAAATGTAATGCTGTCAGAGAAAGCACCGAGAAATTTAGGATAGGTTGATCTTGAAGGAATTCTGCTCACCATATCTACCTCAAAACTGTACTGAAAGGCATTATGGTGGTATTTCAGTCAATGTATAGATGAAATTTGAGGAACTCAACACTAAGATGCAATCTGAAGAGTGTTGTGTTGGTTCTCTTTGGCTTTCTTCCTGCTTGGATGTGAGGAATGTGGAAATATTGGTACAAGACTGCCTGAGTTTTGCCTTCGTTTTAAATATTAAATCTGGACAAACAAGCTCTCTGGGGCCCTCTGTTAATGTTATGTTGCAGACCATGTTCTTTAAATATGGTTTGAGAAGACATCCTTTATTTCCAAACACCCTGTCCACCCATAACTCCATTCCATGCTTCAACTGTTCTGCTTCACTCTTTTACTCCAATCTACCCAAAGTCAGCAAAACTTAAATGTAGGATTGAGCACCATTTTTGGGGCATTGAACTTCAATGAGTGCTCAAGGTTTGTTTTTTATCTGTTGGGGTTTTTTTTCCCTCCAAATCCAAACCTTATTTAGTTTCCCAATGAAAGACAGTTCCACCTGCAATGATTTTGTTTATGATAATTCACTTACATGTTCCCTTCCAGGAACTGTCACTGCCTTCCAGAAGGGAGGTTAGTGCTGGTCCCCTTGCAGTGATAATTATAATCAGACCTGTCAGCCTTCACACAGTCTACGCTTATCACTTGCATTTAGGAGGATTTTTCCTGAAGCCTATTACCGGTGCTGCATAGTAGGGAAAAAAATAGTCATGATTTTTTCTGCTGATCTTTGATGGCTCTCAACTTTGAAAGCATGGAAAGGAGCAAAATGACTGCCAGTTGCATTTAAAGAAACTGTCTGTTGGTCCTGGTGTAGAGCTCTGCATCTGGAAAGCCAGGGAGCGGTCATAGTCTGGCAAATGCTGAGGGGTTTGATTTGGTTGTGACAACTCTTCAGGTGTGTGGGAGATGCAAAATGGTGCTTTTTTCAATGATAATTCTCACCCGAACTAGTTCTGCAGACCTGCTAGACAAGAGCTTCAGGTGGCAGCCGCTTGTTGGCAGTGGTACCCTCTCTCCCTGCTGTTTTGGGCAGCCATCTGTGGTTCTGTCCATGTTGAACTGCTTGGATGCAGGAGAGCCAGAGAAATATTCCCAGGCATGGCTGACATCCAGGGATGGGAGTAGTACAGGACCAATGGACACACTGTCACTGGGGCACTTCAGTACAATGGTAACAAACTGGCCGATGTGGTGGTGTTGGGTAGGATGTGGTTTGGTATTTTATTCATCCTAGGATGTCTGAAAATTGTCCATCCTAGTGTTATTCAACGGGAAACACATCATCCCATTTATTAAATCTCCCCCTATTTTCACTCCATTATTCCTATGGATATGTTAATGAGCCCCCTTTCTTTGGTTTTTACTTTTTGCTAACTTTAAGAAAAAAATAAGAAGTAAATTTTTACAATTTCAGTAGTCTAAACGAATCACGTATCTTCTAGTCCCTCTTATGTTATGCTCAGGTTCTTTGTAATGTACTCAAACATTTGGGCTCTCTTGATTTTGGCAGAATTTAGGGGTGATCTGCATTTTAGAAATTTCATAACAAAGGAAATGGTGGGAGAGTGAGAAGTCTTACATTCTCTACAGTTACACATTTACAATGTGAAGGAGTATGATTTGCTTTTGTTTTATTTAAATTTACTGGGAACTAGAGATTTATTTATCAGGTGTTACTCCCTGAAGGAAAATAAATGCCATATAGCAAAGACTTCATCTATTACACAAACAGATTTGAAGGCTTTGCTATTGCATTCCTCTGCCTGCTGCATTGAGTAAAAACACTTTCAGTTTAACAGAGACAGAGTCATACTTAGCGGTAGCAACTTACGACCTTTTGATCAGCTGAGATCTCAAGCCATATTAGTGGACAGATTATGATGTGATGGAAAGAGGGCCAAGAATAGCTTTTTTATCATTTAGTCCTTCCTGTTAATATCCTCCTTTCAGTATATTCAGGTGGTTAATCACTAGAGCCAGGGACAATCATTTGAAAATGGAATGAAACACTGGTACAGTCAATCCAAATATGCTTAGGTTTACCAGCTACAGTTGGATATTACAGCTTAGAATTTCTCCCTAGTATTCTCCTAGTTTTCAGTTTCTATCTAGGCCATGTGTGACCTTACTATATTTCTTATCACTGATAACCCCCTTTTGACAGAAAGATCTATACAAAATGGACCCTGTGTGGCCCTTGGACCACAGGGGAACTGCAGTTCCCAAGTCAAAGGTGTGCACATGGTGAATATGGATATCTGATTGTGAAGCAAAACATTCACACAGAAATGTTTCTGACATTTCTGTGATAATAACAGCAATGCTTATACTTATTTCAACCCTTTTCAGGAAAAAAAAATGCAAATTTTAAAAATTGTGCAGTCCTGGTAGTATTTCTCTTTTTATAGAGCCAAACAGAAACAAGAACAACTTTTACATTGATCTTACCTACCTACATGTGCAGGACTATTTCTTAAACTTTGCTATAGGTTTAAATCAGCCTTCTTATCTTAATAGCCAATATGCATCTTTGATAATTGAGCATAAAGGAACACTCACCCATTTCTGGCTCTGCATATTAGTAATGGCTGTGCCAAAGTTTTATCTGGCTGCTGTGGTCACTTTTGGGAGGAGGGAAGGATAGACACATGTTTGTGAAGTCTGATGTAAATGCATTTGAGTCTGCCTGAGCATGAAGTGTGCAGCACAGCCTGGTACATGTTAGCATGGGTATATATGAGTTGTACGTATCTTGTTTCCTCTTGAAGCCAAACAAGCTGCTCGTTTTCCCAACGGGGAGCAAGGCTGGCAGTGTGCAACTCCCAGACTGCTGTCAGTGTAGTGGGGATGCTGATGCACCAGGTCTGGAGAACAATAGCTGCCACAGTCCTGTGGAAACTTTTTAAAAATGAGAAGGTTATGGAGGTGGAGGAAATGCACAGCAGGACACTGTCTCTTCTTATCTCCCCCAGCCTCTTCAATCAGGATCCTGCTGGGCTTCCCACTCCTCCTGCCTTTTGCACTAGATCATAGGATCATAAGGTATTAGACTGTGCTGGCATGAAGTCATCCACCACCCTCCTGACATTATAGCTCTCTGAGTCAGGGAGCTGCAGTGAAACATTGAGGCTGCGAGCCCACATGGTGCTTCTAGCTGCAGCTGCCAGTGCCAGAGAGGTGTCCAAATAGGAGCTGGGAGGAGGCACCAGCTGCCTGACACAAGTCTCCATCACCTTTCCCCCAGGAAAAAACAGGCATTTCAAGGAATAGATGGCAGCTTTGGTGCTGTCTGTTAGCCAAGAAAGGACCATTGCTGAAATACAGCTGGCTCATTATGATAAGGTGCTCCTTCCCAAGTTTCATCTGCAAACCACAAGTAAGTTGCTGCGCAGGTGATGCCCATAGACAAGTGCTGCAAACATCATGAACAAAACCATTCAAAGGGATGGTTTTCTCTGAACCTCTCCTGTCTGAGAGTAAGAGCTTCTGACGACAGCTCTGAAACTTTTTCATTGAGAAGGCTTTGTGGTGTGTGTGGTGAAGAGAGTGTGGATATGGAATGTTTCTTCTGCCTCTGTCCTCTGCCTTGCAGTTCTTAGGTCCCTGTGAGGTGTAGGAGAGTGCCCAGACTTGGGCGACACTATACCAAGATCTTTCCTTTTGGTGTGGGATTTTGTTAATGCTGCTGTGCCTTCTTCCAGATGGTCACTGCCCTGACATAGTCAGTTCTTCTCAAAAGTAAAGTGCTTGTGTTCAAGTTTCTTGTAGCTCAGAGGGATCCATGAACTTTGGAACTCATGAATCATGGACTCACTTTGCATTGAGCCGCTCAGTACAGAAGTCCCTATGGGATATCTTACAGTCCTCCAGTGTAGAAGAGTTAGAGCATATGGCAACTGCTTGAGGTGGAACATTTTTTTGAGGGTACTCATTTTAAAGTTCCAAACATTGAAACTGTAGTATCAGGCAGATGATAGTGGTGTGGAATAGAATACACTGGACAGTGGTTTGTTTACAAAGTTAAGTGGCCCATGTATAACATCTTTGTCATTTAAATACATAACATTTGTTTCCTTGTAATTATTCTTAGATTGAAGACAGCAGTAATCTACAGTTTCTCACTGAGTAAGAGTGATATGAACCAGCAAAAGGGTATTGTTATAACCAAACCTAGAGCCAGGTAATTCCTTTCTCCTCACTGGAAAGAGGTCATCTTGGGCAGGAAAATTGAAAAAAGATATGTCATACCAATGTCTTAGGTTGCACCTGTCTTAAGCAAGCTAAGCATTGTCTGGGAATGTCGTTTGGCATGGGAGTGTGGCTGGGTGTACTCAAACTACTAAACCAGTCCTTGGCACACTTTTGGTCCACGACAACTAGCAAACTCCTAAATCATTCCTAAGCATGGATCAGGGTTCATCCCAATGAGCCATCTGCATTTAGCGCCTGCATTAGGGAAGTTAAGACATGGCTGTGAGCAGATACACGAACCATTCTGTGCCAGTTGGCCTCAATGCCTGGGAATATTTCTGGGCACATTTAATTTACTAGCAGCTAAAGAGGCTCAGGCCCAACTGAGAAACTGGACTCCATCATCCTAAACTCCATTTGTCAGCAGCGGGAGAGAGAAGGGAGCCACCATCAGAGGCTGATTCAGCCTCCTTTGATCCTGCCCTCTCCAAATCGTAGATGGCAGCTAAGGCAACTAAGCCTACAGGGCTCAACACACTAATAGCAGAGAAAAGGCTCCATTATTCCAGAAAAAGAGCTGTGTATAGTACGGGTGCAATTCCTACATATTTACTCGTCACCTCCACTGCTTCTCTGAGCTCAGATTAAAAGAGTTTTAAGCCATTTAGTTGTTCTTTCCTTCAACAACAAGTACCAGGAATTATTTTTCTTTACAGAAAGTATTTCTTTCTCCCTCGCCATAGGAAAGCTCCTTTTTCAATAGGTTCCAGTTACAAGACTGGTGTTCTGTACAAGTTCCTTTTATTTGTTTCGTGGTTGATAGTTAAATGTGTCCGTAGGAGGCTACTGTGAATTTCTATATAATAAAACAACTCATGAAATGATGTAGCATTTTGTCTTTCAAATATAAGGAAAACCTTTGTTTGATAAAGAAAGTTTTATTTTTAATTTAATTTGTCTATCTATCTATCTATCTATCTATCTATCTATCTATCTCTCTTTATATATATACTTATACACTGAATCAAAAACCTAGGTGAAAAAAATAACTTTGGCTCAACTGCTGCAACTGAAGTGTAATATTTCATTATCTTTTCTTTCACTGAAATCTGTTCATGCACAAAGTGACCTGGTATAATAATAAAATAATAAAACAAAACATTTTCCCTTCAAGAATGCCTCAAGTGTCTGGTCACAATGGGGATGAAATTATTAATGTAATTTGGCACATGTTTGGAAACATGACCTGAATTTGCAGGTTTCAGTGAAGAAGGTATTTTCTTCAGGTATTTCCATAAGTCAGATAAATAAATTACATTTTTGACATTTTAAAGATGTTCCGTTTTAGTCAAGGGAAGTAATATCTTAGTTGTATCACTGAAACTCAATGTCCTGTGTTGCTTGTTAAGGATTGCACATTTATTGTTTCAGTGTCCCAGTTTGCTACCAAGTATCAATGGACTGCTACGTACCAAAGAATCAATAGTTCTGTCAGTTGAATGTGCCCTGGAAATACAATATTACTGTTAATATTGATCCAAACACCAGAAATCTAGGCATTAAACTTTGCAGACATTACTTGCTTGCACCCTGGCTCCTATTTGCATAGCAACCAGCTTGAAAATTGCTACATCATACTATCCCCCAGGGACCAATGTTTTCTGCACACCCTCCTTCTGTGCATAACAACAAGCATGAACATAAATACAAGGGTATCAGTGCACACGTGACTTGCAGATACGGAGCACAGAGTTTCATTTCAGCCTACTGTGGTTTTTGGGTGCAGCAAACCAGCTGCAAAGAGAGCTGGTAAAATCAAGCTGCAACAGCCCTGGTGTATGCTTCTGAACATGCATCAGAGCAGTGTTGCTGGCCAAACTAATCAATGTCCCACTGCGCTCTTCTTGATGGGAAGAGTGAGATGGGCTGCAGACGGATGGCTTGAGACCTTTGGCAGCCTTCTCCAAGCAACATATTAGTGAAAGCTTGTGTGGTATTTGTGCAGAGGTGACTTTAGGCTCAAGTTATTCATCAGTAGGAAAAAAGACCTTCAACATCGAGGTGTGCTGGCAGCGTCAAGAGCATCCACTCTTTGCTCCCCTGTCCCCCAGGCTGCCAGGTTGCCTTGGGAGGAAGAAAATGTGGTGCTCCCCTTTGACACGTCTGCACTCACACACACCCCTGTGAGTTTGGCTGACTGCCATATCTATAATAGCTTTGCGATGAAGCTGTGAATGAAAGTTTGGCAGATTGATTTTACAATTGTCAGTCTTTCCAGAAGCAGCCCAGATTTTCATTAACTAAGATATAGGCATGATTTCATACAATAGATCTTTAGATTTTACTAGATCCAGTTAAATTAAATCAGTATTTCATCTATGTGCCACCAAAATTTTGTGCCACCACATTTTATGCACAATACTCTTCCTATAGGAATACTATATGTCTGATCACTTGTATTTCAGCACCAGCTGCATTGTAGGATGCTGCCATCATTGATAGCATTCCAGTACCTGAAGGGGTTCCAGGAAAGCTGGAGAGGGACTTTTTACAAGGGCATGGAGTGATGGAAGAAGGGGGAATGGTTTCAAACTGAAAGAGTGGAGATTTAGACTGGATATTAAGAAGAAATTGTTTGGTGTGAGGGTGGTGAGAGCCTGGCCCAGGGTGCCCAGAGAAGCTGCGGCTGCCCCTCCCTGGCAGTGTTCAAGGCCAGGTTGGAGGAGGTTTGGAGAAACCTGGTCTAGTGGAAGTTGTCCCCATCCAAATTGGGTTTGGAACTAGATGATCTTTGAGGTCCCTTCCAACCCAAACCATTCTATGTTCCTATGTGTTTCTTTAATAAATGGCTCTACTTCAATAATAAGAGTGTTGGGGAGAAAGTAACCTGGATGTGAGCAGAGCTTAAGCTCGGTGAGGATAAGTAAAGACATGTAGGCATTTGGGAGAAGGCAATGACTCCACCACGCTACCATGGCTGGGAAAAAGTGCAGGACAACAATGGAAGGGTAAAAGCAGGAACCTCAGATGGCTAGAAGGAGTTCATGAGAGCCCCTAACAAAGTGAGGTAGGAAAATGACTTTCCTTAGACATGCCTTAGGAAGAAAAAATCAGAAGAAATGATATCTTCTGCAGTGCCTCACTCCCCTCCTTGGGAAGGTTGAGTCCTCTTTGATTCAGTGTTGTCAGGACCTGCTGTGCTCGCATATGGTACCAGGCAGAAGGGTGACAACTAGCCTTTGAATAGGTGTGAATGGAGCAGGCTGGTAGTAACAAAGAGCTTCTTGTAAAAAGTCCACTGAAATCACTAGGAAGACACTTTGCAGCTCCTTTTTTTTTCCAGGTCACTGCTGTCAGAGAAGCCTTCCTTTCCTTACAGTAGGAGGAGGAGGAGCAGCACCCCAGTCTATGTGGCTCCTGACATGGAGCAACCTCAATCACACGGTGACCCACTCTGTTAACATGGTCACACACTCAGTCACTCTGCAGGGTCTGAGAAACTTCCCACGGAATATGGAGGAACTTAACTAATGGTGGTCAGGGTCCTCCTCTCAGCAGGAGGTGTGTGTGCTGCAGGGGGTCTAGGTAGAGATTTTTTTTGGTAATATTACCAGCTGTCTTACAAGTGACCTTTACCCACATCATCAAAGGTACCCTTGCTCCGAAGGAGCAAATTCATCAGCCTTATCCTTCATCTGAGAGCTTCAGCTTATCTTTTGCCTGGCAAGCCATTCAGCATCTGGGAGATGAAGCACAAGACAATGTCTTGCGAAGCCTATGTGACAAACTAGAAATGTGTATTATCTGTTTTGGGAAGGAATCAAGGTTGTTTTGTTGTGCTCAGCACAGTCTGAGTTGCAGGGAGATGCAATACAAGGCTCTGTATCTACTGGTCTTTCACAAAACCTGACTTCATATCAAAGAACCCATTTTTACATGCTTTCATAAGTAAGAAACAAAAATTCAGATACTCAGCCAGAAGCAGGTGTGACTTTTAGCAGGGTTGCTACTGTGCAAGAATATGGCATTAGAGTTGAAGTTGTCACCAGCTGTGGCTGTGTACTATCAACAAAACAAGGTGATGCCACAGTTGCACACTCTTCAAAACATTTCTCCCTCCAGGAGTATTACTTCTTCTCTGTGCAGCCTCAGCACCTTACTTTAGCTGCTTCAACTGAAAATACAAATGATGTCATTATAATTTTTTTCCATTGGATGGTGAGTGAATGACCATTTCTGCTCTTATTCCCTCTTTTAGTTAAAATGCCCCAAAATACCATCATTGAAGTTCAGAGGTCATTGGTGACTTTAAAATCCTCCCCAATTACCTTGAATAAAAAACAAATGAAATAAAAATCAGTGTTAGAGTCAGTAGGCCAAGACACCAAAATAATGTGTCCAATGGAAGCAGCTTGCTGGCTTCAGAGTGTTTCTGGCAGCCATCTGCTTGTTTGAATTTGAGGATGTGACACTTTTAAAAGTCAGAGAAAAAAACACACGTTCAACAACAGCCTTCCGATTTTTACTTGATAACAGGATTCTCTTTTTTGTGACCACTTTCTTACAGCCTCATGAATGTGTTCTTTTGCATTCATACTGTCAGCAGGTGTTTGTGGCGCTGAAATACCACAATGTGTAATTCTCTAATTTTAAAAAAAAATCTTTTTGAGGTGTCAAAACATTTTCTCCTCACCCCTCTTTATGAATGAGCAACAGAATAGTGTGTTATTAAAACTCAATAACCACTCATTTATTCACGTGGTTAATGATTGGCCTTTTTAAGCTAAAAAGATACATTTTTTTTTTTTTGTGCTACTCCTATTTCAATTCTGTGGTCTCAGCGTTGTCCTGTGTAACAAAGAAACCAGTCCTTTTATGGATGGTGTTAACTGAGACACCAGTGACCAAATCATATTTAAGAGCTAAATTCCCTTTTTATTCTCAAAGGTGGTCAGGATCAAAGCACCAAGAAGCTGGGGCTGGAGAGGGAAACTTGAACTCCTGGTGTATCCTTCCTGTGAACAAATACAGACATTATAGATTTTCTCACTGCCAGTGTGACCCCTTTAATCAACATCATGTCCACAGTTAAGAAGATGATATCGTGGTAGTCCATAAAAATCCTTGCCGTGGTCAGAGCATCATAAAGCTAATAGATTATTGTTCTTGGCCCAAAGGCTGTATGACATTAAAAGGTGAAGATGGGAGTCAAAGCATTGGCAGAGACAGTCAGGCAGCAGTGGGAAAAGGTTTTGCCGTGCCTATCAACACACCCAGCTGTGGCCAGAGGTTACTGGGGTTGTGTGCATCTCATTGGGAGAAGTTTACAAGAGAACTGAGAAGGAGGCTGGTGGATGTGTAACAAGAGCCTTTCCCTACATGAGAGACAGCCTTGGAGAAGAGATGAGGGTGTATTAGCAGAAGTTGTTTACTCTCTTACTTGGCACTTACTTAGGGAAAACATTCTTTCTGGATATTTTTTTTTAATATGTGTGAATAAGACATTCATAAACTAATGAAAGCTACATTTTCATCAATTATAATGGACTCCATGAAATTCTGGACATTTACCACATCACAATGTTTATCTGCAAAGCAGTATTTGCCCGTGCTTAATAAAAGAGAATAGTGGGACTACTACAGCAAATTTAAGCCTCCTCTAGCACTCAGTGTCAGGATTTTAATGACATCCACATTACCTTGGCTTCTTTTTATAGCTTCATCTTGCTTTATGTGATAATACTTAGTTTTTATGTCATGTTTTTCATACATAAATCTCAGCTTCTTACAAAGAGTGGTAGGATGCTGTGCCCATTTCAGAGAACAGAAAAAACACTAAGTGAGCCCACAGAGCAGCACTGCTGGGAGCAGACCTTGATCTTCTTAAATCTCATCCTGGAAGTTCATTACATCTCCACCAGGAAGTTTTTCCCATTTGTGGAAAGGCTCATATGGGGTATGAATCAAAGACTTGCATCAAAATGGGGTGAAAAGAGTGGACATCTCTGTGTTGACATATTGAGGTACTGGATTGCTCTTTGACAGAGTCAAACACTCAGAAGAGGTAATTGCAGGGCAAAATATTCAGCTTGGTAGATGAAACAAATAGCATGGGTCTGCCTGTGTTTTCTTTCCATTTTTATCACTGGCCATATCCTGTTGGCTCTTTATAGTGGGATTTTCTGTAAGTACTGTTTGGTATGAAGAAAAGAAAAGCTAACCTCTCCTGTGTTGAACTTGCCTCTTTGTTGTCTTCTGGTCTCAAATTTGCTTTTAAGGCAGCTGGAGTTTGGTCTTTCTGAAGTTTTGTCAGAATCCAAGTCCTGTGTTGGTGTGTGGCAGTGGCAGTGGCAGCAACTTGGGAGGTGCAGAGATGTGAGTGCAGTACTGTAATTCCCTGCTAGAGCTAACTGTGACACTGAGTCATCCATAATTAGTCAGTTGTTTTGGGTGGAAAGGCACCTGTTTGCTTAAAATGATCCTCTTGCCCAACTCTGTGCTTCTGGGAGGGGGGTCATAAAAGCCCTGGAGTAGGGACTTCATCCTGAAGCCATCCTTGTGATGTTAGAGTTGGGAACCTGTGGTGTTCCTAAATTGCCTTGCTGTGTTATAGATATCATACTGGCCGGTCTTCCTGGAGGCTTTAAAGGGCCACACCTCAGTCCAGCCATGAAATATTGACTGTTGAAGGGCCACCATGCCCCTTCAAATCCTCCAGTGTGACCTTTGCCATCATGCATCAGAATGTTTTGCAGGGAGGGTTTTTTTCAGGAAAAACAAAGGAATTGGTGTCTAGTAGCTTCAGAAATCTCTGGGAACTATGCTGTCAAATGTCTTCTCCCTTCAGCTTTGAGAGTCTCCCAACATGAAGATGTCTTTGATTTGCAATGACAGAGGATATGACAGATAACCCTCTCTGGGCTCCCTCTTCCTTGGAAGCAAGCTATAAATCTAAATGGATTGTATCCCAGTGAAATCAGCTGATGAATGAATTAATCAGGTGGGTTCAGAAATCTTCCCGCTGCTTCCGGGCAGAAGGTGTACTCAGAAATTACTCCCTTTTAATTGAGGATTCATCCCTCCATGTGATCACAGAGCTACTGCCACCACGGTGTTTCCTGTTAAGGCAGCCTGTGGTTGTACAGCTCTCAACAGACTCTCTAGGAGCACAGGAAAGTGGGCAGTAGCATCCTTTCTCCCTAACCTTGACAGCACTATGGACCCTTCGCCTGACCATGGAAAGAGCTTTCTGCTCCAAGACCTGGATGTCACCCAAAGGGCAGATCAAGAGGCTAAGACTAGACCCAGGGAGCAGAGGTAAAGAAAAACTGAATGTGTGTCTCTGCACCAAGCCCAGCTGCTCCTCCTGAGGAAATCTTAAAAAAGTGCAATTCCCCAATTTCATATACAGAATCACAGAATCACAGAATCACAGAATCACAGAATCTAAGGGGTTGGAAGGGAACTCGAAAGATCATCTAGTCCAACCCCCCTGCCAGAGCAGGGTCACCTAGAGTACATCACACAGGAACGCATCCAGGCGGGGTTTGAATGTCTCCAGTGAAGGAGACTCCACAACCTCTCTGGGCAGCCTGTTCCAGTGCTCTGGCACTCGCACAGTGAAAAAGTTTTTCCTGATATTTACATGGAACCTCCTATGCTCCAGTTTAAAACCATTGCCCCTTGTCCTATCATTAGTCATTACTGACAAAAGCTTGGCTCCATCATCATGACACTCACCCTTTACATATTTGTAAACATGGATGAGGTCACCCCTCAGTCTCCTTTTCTCCAAGCTAAAGAGCCCCAGCTCCCTCAGCCTCTCCTCATAAGGGAGATGTTCCATTCTCTTAATCATCTTAGTGGCTCTGCGCTGGACTCTCTCAAGCAGTTCCATGTCCTT
>VZRW01008805.1:3568-61057 GCA_013398125.1 Aegotheles bennettii
ATATGTATTAAATATATTATATATATTGTATCCCAAAATGGGATAGACCCATTTTGTGGCTATCTGGATGCCTGGTCCATAGCTTCATGCGACCATCACTGAGGATTCAAGCCAGGCAAGTTGATAATACAGCTAAGGAACAAAAAACCTCCCATCTGTCTTTGGCACCCAGGTTTCCTCTGCTCCGTGCCTGTGTTTTGCTTCCTTACCTCTTCTTCTCCTGCAGATAGTGGTTGCTTTATAGGAATTATGAATTCTCTCCATATACACTCTTGTCCTGCAGATGTAGTGGAGATGTTTTCTCACAAGCCCGGGTCTTCCTGAAATAATTCACTAAATAGTTAGATTCAGTTAAGCTCACATCTTAATGGTGCTTTCAGAAATTCATGGTCTAATGGTCCAATGGTTAGGGATATGATGGGATAAAGGTTGGGCTTGATGACCCTGGAGGTCCCTTCCAACCATAATGATTCTATTCTATTCTATTCTATTCTATTCTATTCTATTCTATTCTATTCTATTCATGACAGCTGGTGGAGAAACAGCAAATAGGAACCATGTTTCAGGAGGGGGTCTGCACATTTTTTTCTCCTGACTCTGCATTTCCCTGTTGAGATGACTATGCAGAGCCCAGCCATAGCCCCTCTGCCTCCAAACCCACCTTGTCCCCAGGCAGCTCCCGTGGGACCCCAAACCTGTTGCAGGATCTCAAAGCCTCCATCCCTTTACAACTACCTAAAAGGAGGTTGTAGTGAGGCTGGTGTTGGTCTCTTCTCCCCAGTTGCTAATGACAGAACGAGAGGAAATGGCCTCAAGTTCCATCAGGGGAAGTTTAGGTTGGAGATTAGGAAGAAGTTCTTTCCTGAGAGGGTGGTTGGGCACTGGAATGGGCTGCCCAGGGAGGTGGTGGAGTCACCGTGCCTGGGGGTGTTCAAAAAACGGGTTGATGAGGCACTTGAGACCATGGTCTGATGGTCCAATGGTTAGGAATCTGATGGGATAAACGTTGGACTTGATGACCCTGGAGGTCCCTTCCAACCATAATGATTCTATGATTCCCGCACCCCTGGGTCCTGATGTGATGGGGTTAGATTTCCCCAGGGGTATGACTCTCAGAAACTCAATCTCTGAAGCACAAATACTTGGAGGAAATACTTGGCCAGTATGTCAGAATGGATAGACGAAGCAGATCTCTGGAGAGCAGCAGTAGTATACAGCTAAATATCAAACCTTGGATGTGTGACTCCTGTTTTGGAGGGTTGCAGATAATACACAAGTGCCTCATGGGGCAAAAAAAAAAAATAAAATAAAATAAAATAAAATAGCACTTTTCTGCACAGCCATCAAATGGAAGAACCTCCCCCTCCAAAATCAGGTTGACTCCAGACAGATCCAGGGATGAAGTGGCTCAGCGCAGCCTGCGGTTCCTGAAAGGTGAAAAATTAGTTGGTCTTTTGCTGGGGTGAATTTGAGCAAGAGCCCAAAATTGGTGGACAATTTATGGAGCTCCTGAAGTGATTACAAGCAGAAAAATGGGCTCAGGCTTTTATATCCAGTCTAGTAGTGAGCACACCATGTTTTAGCATTGTGGGATGTTGCAGTTCTTTGTGTGTCAAGCTGTCCTTCAGCTGCATCCCTCACTGAGAAACAGCTTCAGGATTTGAAAATTTAAAGTATTCTTCAGAAGCCAACTGCAGATCCCTTCAGGTATGATAAAGTGAGATAACTGAGCAATGGACGACCCTCTTCGCTTTGAGACTGAGCTCTTTTCCCACTCAGCTCTCGGTGAAATACTTCATGGATTTCCTCAAAGCCATGATTAAAGTAGCATTTCCACGTGATGTACAAATGCAGAGTAAAGACCATGGAAAAACACATGGGAATTTCATCCTTCAGGTGGTGACATTAAGGATTTGCATGGTACGTGCAGATGGGGCCGTTTGTTTTCCTGACTTGCTTCTCTTTTTACTAAGTGCATCCTTTGATTACTTTTTTTAAGATTTTCCCATGAAAGCAAAAAACTTATTTTTTTCACACATTTTTATGTGACTTTCTGAGGCTTTTCAGCTTTTTCTGCTAAACAAGTATGTGATTGTAGGTTCGTGATAATATTTGCAATGGGCAGCTGAACTGAACATCCTTAAAATCAAAATAATGCAGCTCCAAGTAAATGCCTTTTGTATTTACTGGCAAACTCTGTCCAGTGTTGACCCGTTGACCTGTTGACCCTTACAGCACAAGTAGAATAAATACTGTTTCCATGGTTCACCCAACTGGGAATTTTCATAGGATCATAGAATTAAGAGAACGGTTTGGGTTGGAAGGGACCTTTGAAGACCATCTGGTTCCAACCCCCCTGCCATGGACAGGGACATCTTTCACCAGACCAGGTTTCTCCAAGCCCCATCCAACCTGGCCTTGAACACTTCTAATGATGGAGCATCCACAGCTTCTCTGGGCAACCTGGGCCAGTGTCACCACCCTCAATGGTTTGACTTGTGGATTCAAGTGAGAGTGCCTATTTTATGATGGTTTTATAGTAACTATCTGAATTTGAGAGGGGAAAAAAAAATGAAGTTGAAATGTGAGCAATTAAAGAAACAAAGTTTGAGCTTGAAAAAAGAATGTAACTTTCAGAATGGTCAGAAGTGTCACTTTTTTTATCTGAGGCTCCTTACCACTTCAGGGATGTGAGAGACCCTCATAGCAGGGTTGAGAGGCAGCATTCAGCATATCCCTTGTCTGATCCCTTACAAGGACTGGACGTACTTTAGTTTGGGGTTGGCTTGTAGTGTTCTGCATGGGAGCTGGAGCATCTCCGATCTGAGGGAGATCTGTCTTCTGGGAATCAGCAGGTCTTGCCCTCTTGCTTATCCTTCAACCCCCTTGAAATTCTGTGAGTTTGAGTACGTTTCTTGTGGATGTTGCTCAGGCTTCCTGCTTCTCTGCTCTGCTTTCTGCTGGACACAGTAAAACCAGAATGTGGCATTTGGTATGAGTTTAGTGAGTATGAGACAAACCCTGAGTGAATGACTCATGCTTTCTGGTCAGCATTTTTTTCTACAAACACCTGTTCTGGGTGGAAATCAAGGGTAGTTTCCTTACGTCAAAGTTTATCTTGGCATTTTTACTTTTCCCTAGGTGTGAGCTCTCAGGATGTTACACAGACAACTTCTGCAAGCCCAGGAGTAGGTGGGAAGATCACAACTGCAGACACCAGCAAGGTGCAAGGGACCACCACTGCAAACAACCCAGGAAACCCACCACCCACCTCTACAACGTCACCTGCCGTATTTCAAGGGACCACCCCTACAAGCAAACCAGGAAACCCATCGCCCACCCCTGTGACACCACCCACCATTGTTCAAGCGACCACCCCTACAAGCAACTTGGGAAACTCACCATCCAGCCCTGCAACGTTACCCAACACAGTTAAAGGGACCACCCCCACCCCTTCAAACAACCCTGGAAGCCCATCACCTGCTCTCATGACATCCCCTCGCCTGTCTCAGCAGGTCAGCTCTTCAACCAGCTCCAGAGCCTCAACAGCCATCCCTACTGCAGCCTCCAGTGCTACCCAGCAGAAGACCAGCCCTACAGCCAGCTTGAGGAGCTCAGCAGCCCCCACTGGTGCAGGTCCCGTCCCCACACATACAAGCAACCCTCCAGCCACTCCAGGAGTTTTAGGGGCTACTGTCACATCCTCTCCTAGTGTGAAAGTTCAGGGAAGCCAGCCTTCGGGCCAGCTGGCCAGCACTTCTGCAAGCACCAGAGCCCCATTGAGCAGCCTTCCCTTTGGGCCCAAGGACTCTTCTCCCACATCTGTTGCCAAGCAACCTCACTCTTCTCCCAGTTCTCCAGTCCAGGGACTGGCCTCTTCTACCAGACCTGGAAGCGTCAACACTTCTGTTACCCCTTTTGGTGGACCTGTCACCCCCACCACTTCACCACCTGGCATCAAGAAGGTCTCAGAGGCAGCCACCACGTCAACTCATGGAACAGGTACCAGAAGATGAGAACCTTGATTTCTTGGGTTGGGAGGCCCTTTTGTGGTCTTTTCCTTTGGCTACCCTGAACACCTTGTGTCATTACGGGGTTGTCATTTTTCCATCTCACTTTAGGGCTTTCCAGTGTAGTTGTCTCCTTGATAACTGAGTGTTTAGGTCCCTGTTATCATCAATGGAGGTTGAATCAGTGCAGTTAGTGAAATTCAAGGTGTGAATCAAATGGCAAAGCGTAGACATCATCTTTCAGATGGACCAAACTGTCCCTTAAGCACCATCAACTGCAATGACTCGATCTCCAGTGACTGCAGGAGGGAGCCAGCAGCGATGAGTTCAGAGGTGAAGCCCAACGTTGTAGAGGTGGTGAAACAGATTGACAACACCCCAAATGCTGGCTGTAGAAGGTCCTTGGTATGGCTGACGGCTTAGTGAAGGCTGTCTGGGCATGCATAGAAAATAAGCTTTAGATGACTAAGGAGATTTTGTGGCTAAACCTTGAGTCTACAACCTCTAAGCAGTCTAAGTAGTTAGGCAAGATAGTCATCATTGCTGTGGAGGGTTTGGCTGCTGACTTCAATCTAAGCAGCATTATGAGTGTCCACATGGTGTTTAGGGTCTTACTGAACACCATTGCTATGTTTCCTTTAGACCTCTGGAGCTTTATAGAGCCATGTTAGTTCACAAGTGTCCTGGGGAGGCACAGCCTGGGGTCCCCTTCGGTGTTTACGGGGAAGCAATCACACTCTGGGACTGTGAGGGCTCCATGGAGCCTTCCAGACTTCAGCGGGATGATGGGTTGTGAATAAAAGCTGTGATGACACCAAAGCCCTTTATTATCTTCCCGTGGAGAAGGGTGTTCTTGACCCAATTTCCAGCTACCTGCAATATAGAAGCCACTCAAAAAACCCATCTCCTTCTCCCTCAACCTCCAGCTCTTCCTTGCTGTCAGCATCACTAAATGGGCCAAGGTCTTAATGCAAGACCATCTTCATCGGCTTCATCCAACTCATGTGCTGCCCATGTTAGCAGGCATTTGGAGGTGAAACGGGTGTCTTCATAAAGGATGTTTTTTCCCCTCCTGCTCCACAGGGCTGTTCTCAATTAAAGGATGATATGTGAAATTACGTTAATTCAAATTTGACCTCAAGCTCTGAGCACGAAGAGGTTTAAAAAAAATCATTACATTTAATAAATAGGTGAGATAATGCAAGAGAAACAGATGGCTTTGAAATTAATTCTCTCCTGGAGCCATCAGGATGTGTCCGGGAGAGAAATATCCCTCCTCTTATCTGTGGAAGAGGCAGAAGTCCCAGAAGCAAACAGGCTGTGAACAGGATGTGGCGTTTTAATTCTCTTTGTCACCATTTAAGCATCAATTAGGACCCGAGGATGGAGATCCATTTCTTCAAAAGGATTTGGGGAGGGAGGAGGCTGCTGTGCTCCTTGCACTATTCCCATTGCACAAGAAACTGTAAGGTGCTGCAGACCTTAGCAAAGGCATCTGAGATGACCTCAGGTATCTGAGACATCTGCATGGGGCTGGTAGACATGGGGCATGTGCTCTTCTGGAGTAGCAGGCAGGCAGGACACCCCAGGTTGTCTCCCATAGTACCAGGCACTACTTCTAAGTGTGTCACCATCCATAGCTTCATTACACTTCATCCATAGCTGATAGAGATGCAAACAGAGGTTATGGCATTTCATCCCCTCCTAATGGAGGCGTCTGCAGTTGTCGGTGGGATTGCACAACAAACTCCATTCACTGGCAGATCTTGGGTAGCCAGCTCAGATATCCTACCTCTGTTGTAGAGGCCTCCATGGAAGATACCCAGATGAAGTGAAATGAGGGCCATCCTGTTCACCCAACAGTACTTGTTTTTTAAGTGATTACCCAGCTACCAATGCATAGCCTTTGGGTTCATCTCTCTGATGGGCTGCAGCAGCAGAAAATACAATCTGCAGGAATATTACTTTTTTCAATAGTTAGTTTAAATTAATAGAAAAAGAAAGAAGAAACCCAAAACCTCTCTGAGCTTTGACACAGTGAGCTTCAAGGCAGGGCTAGAGATGAAAACATCTTCTCAGCTGCTCATGAGACCTTGTGCCAGCTGTGTCCTCTACACCCTATCAGTGTCTGTCTGCTTGTTTTTTGTTGTGTATTGGGGACCCAGACCTGAGAAGCCAGGACACCAGATCTGTGCCAACCACACCTGCAAGTGCTGACCAGAGCCCTGCCAGTGCACAGCCATCAGCCCCAGCCCCGGGGAACCAGACGGCGAGCAGAAGTCCCTCCCACCAGCACCTTAACACTTCTTTCCAAAATGAGGTAATGACACCTACGGGAAGGTGGGCACTTCATACTGGTGTCCATTCACATTTAGCTGGAATCTCCTGCACGTATAAAGCCTGCAGCCTTTCCTGCTGAGGGTTGTCAGCCCCTGGCACAGGCTGCCCAGAGCAGTGGTGGAGTCCCCATCCCTGGAGATATCTACAAGCCGTGTAGATGTGGTGCTTAGGGAAGTGATTTAGTGGTGGACTTGGAAGTGCTGGGTTAATGGTTGGACTTAAAGGTGTTTTCCAACCAAAATGATTGTATGATTCTGTGTCTGTGTCAGAGAGATCTGCTTTAGGAGAACACAAGGCAGCAAAATAATTCTAGGTGAAACACCTTTCTCCCATAGCTTTCCAGTGAAGCAACAGGGGGATTGTGGTCTGGGTGCTGAACAGGGAAGAAGTGAAATTTGGGAAGAGAGACGGAAGCATTGTGGAGAGCAGAAGCTGTGGTAGGGCAGACTTGGACAGGATGAGAAGACAAAGACCACAATTCAGCTTTAATCCTTTATGGATGATGTTAGCAGAAAATGGTTTGGGAGCATAGAAGGGTCTCAAGATACAAGCCAGGATAACTGAAGTGCTGGGAAGGAGGGAAGGGGATCCTGTTTCCAGATACTCATCTTTTATAGGGCAGGGCTACATCATGACCCACTGGCATGGATCTTCCTACTGCATGAGCCAGTTCCTGCTTTACCCCATACTGCAAATCCTAAGCCTGGTTTGGGAAGTGCATTAGCAAACATCCCGCAGACAACCGTGTCAGTTATCTGTGGACACACTTTTCACATATAAAGGTTGAGTGAAGGGCTCCTGAGCCTATCTCATTTCAATAAAATGTATCAGAGTTTTGGTTGGGATGTCTCCTGGCTTGGGGCACTGACCAACTGTGTCAACTATTGGAGAGTTGCTTTTCCTTCTCTCTTTCCAGGTCATTTGTAAAGAGCAAGTGGAAGATAAGTGGCCCACCATCTATCTGAAAGAAGCTAAAACCTGTGTAAGTACCATCCTCTTGCACTTCTATGTAGGCTTAGCAGCTGTTGGAGACCAGCTTTGAACTGGTAGCACTCTGAGCGTGTGAGCTTATGGAGATGAGAGTGATTTCATCAAAAGAAGATGCAACCACTTTTTGGGGTGTAAAATGGTAAATGCAAAACCACACTGAGCAGCATCACCCGCTGGGAGGTGTGGGAGGAGGAGAAGACACCCATGTGGTTTTCTTCAAGTGGAATAACCAGTTGAGGCTGCCCAGGCATCAGAAAAAGAGCAATGGGAAATTTTAGAAGGTGAAACTTTTCCTCTACAAAGGCTAATGGGGAAGCTTTTTGCCTTTGCAGAGGGGCCAGAAGTTCATCCCAAAATCCAAGCAAAAAAATATGGAATTCCTCCACAGTTCTTGTGTGCTTTGTGAGATTTTGCAACGTCGCATCTGGGGTAGGGTGGCATCCCCGTGCAGAGCAACTGGGAAGCACAGCAGCCTGGAGTTTGGGACTCACTATGCTCAGTGCTGTATCAGCTCTCGTAGAACCCTGAAGTGACCCTGATTTGTTTGAGACCCTCTACAAGATCAGGGAGTAGTAAAATGTAGTGCCAAGGTTGGGGAAAGGCAAGCCCGACCCAAGACTACACCAAGACCCTTTCTTCTGGTGGGTGGGTACTGTCTGCTGGCTTTTCTGAGGGATATCCACCTTCCAAGTGATTCTTGTGGAAACTATGGATTCCCTGGAAAAAGGAAGGTGGAATACTGATAACTTTTAAAGAGGCTGAAGTTCTAAGTTTATGACAAAGAGGAAGAGGCAATACCACATGGCTGGTGAGACTTTGAGTGATTGTATGTGAGCTGTGGGTAGGGCTCAGGGGTGGGTTTTGGCATTATAATGCTCTGGGTTCTGGATCTCAGCACTGCCAAGGCAGCGTAAGCATTGGGAAGTTGGCACTTCAGGGACCTTCTCACAGCTTACAGTGCACAGCATCGGAAGTAGCTGCTCAGGTTCATGAACCTCTGCTGTCCCATTTGTAAAATGGACCGACTCTTGACTTCACTGTACGGTGGTGAGACACAAAGTGAGTAGAGTCATGGCATCATAGAATGGTTTGGGTTGGAAGGGGCCTTTCAAAGTCATCTACTCCAACCTCCCTGTGGTGAGGAGGGACATCTTCAACTAGATCAGTTTGCTCAGAGTCCCATCCACCCTGGCCTTCAACACTGCCAGGCAGGGGCAGCCGCATCTTCTCTGGGCACCCTGGACCAGGCTCTCACCACCCTCACACCAAACAATTTCTTCCTCCCATCCCATCTCCATCTCCCCTCTGGCACTTGGAACCCGTTCCCCCTCGTCCCATCACTCCCTGCCCTTGGCACCAGTCCCTCTCCAGCTTTCCTGGAGCCCCTTCAGGCACTGGAAGGTGCTCCAAGGTCTCCCCGGTGCCTTCTCTTCTCCAGGCTGAACACCCCCAACTCTCTCAGCCTGTCCCCAGAGCAGAGCTGCTCCAGCACTCTGAGCATCTTCATGACCTCCTCTGGACTCTCTCCAACAGCTCCGTGTCCTTCTGGTGTTGGGGACCCCAGAGGTGGCCCCAGCACTGCAGGGGGTGTCTCACAGAGTGGAGCAGAGGGGGAGAATCCCCTCCCTGGCCCTGCTGCTCACGTTGCTTTGGATGCAGCCCAGGATCCCGGGGGCTTTCCAGGCTGCAAGCTTGTCTGAACCTGCAGCCGTGCCCACGCTGGGAAATCTTCCCATCAAATTTTATATTGAATATAGAAAAATATTTCATCAGATTGACCAAATCTAATTTTGGAGCCTAAAACACCCAGGTGAAATTATGACCGTGCTGGTGTTTAATTCTCCCCTCCTCCTTCTGGGTGCAGTCCTGCTCTGCAGGGAGCCCCTGGCCTCCCTGTGGCTTCACTGGAGCTGTGCTGGGAAGATTTTTGGAAACAGGGCTGGCAAGGCTGGGAAGTGCTGGTGTGCAGTGATGCACCAATGAGCCGAGGGGTGGGCGAACATCACAGCTTGGCATCATCCACCGCTCTTCTCTGCTCGGTCTGCTCGACCCTGCTGCCCTGTTTCCCATAGATTCCTTTGGGCATAATAATGAGCTGAAGCATCGTTAGGACAAGATGCCAATTCTGCCTTGAAACAGCTGCAGGAAGACTGCAAGGGTGCATCCTCCCATAGCATCACCCTCCTTGGCTGCCAAAACACCTCCCACCCTCTCACCATTAACTTTCCACTCGGCGTATTCCTGAACATTGCAATAAATTTTATGCCTCCCAAAAGCCGAGCAGATAACAGAGAAATGGCACTATCTGGTTTCCCTGCTTTGTAGGCCTGGTAAACAAGTCTCTAGCCAAATCTTGACAGCAAAGTGAAAAAAAATCCTTTGCATTTTGCAAGCCGTGGGAAAACAGGAAAGTGCGTGCTATAAGGAGAAGCATTCCAGAAACAGCTCCAGTCCTGATCCGCAAGATCGAGCTGGGGTTCCAGCAGCATTGTGCTAAAAGCTCACCTCCAGAGAGAAGCTGGGGAGGCATCAAGGGCCATGCAGGGGCCCAGCAGTGGGGGATGTCCCCAGGTCACACGTGGCAGGGGAGGGGGCAATGCAGACAGAGCCCCCTCTGCGCGCAGAGATGGGCTCATGGGGCAGCGTTTGGTGTTGCAGAGACCCCAACAAAATAGTTGGGACCAAACTCAGGAGTTGCAAGCATTGCACCTCGCTGCATCTCAGTTTCTCCAGCTGCAGTAAATTTAAAAATAAAATTAAAACCACCTCATGGAGTAAACCTTAGAAGAGCCAAATATGTGGTTGGTACCACTTTGTGGACCATAGGTACTTTATGGGCTGGTTGGTTCCCACCATCCTTGCTCTTCAGGTGATGCTTTTAACCAGCACAAAAAGGTCAGCCCATGTTCCCCCTGTTTTGCCCCTTCCCCTTCCTTTGATTACAGCAGGATCTTAATGAGTTTCCTAATGAGGCTCATTAGCACCATGCCTTGCATTACATAGGATGACTTTCCCACGGTTCGGCTCACGACTTCAGCTGGGTTTTTGTTGGCTGCTTGGGGTGCTCCAGCCTTGGGATGGATGGATGGATGGATGGATGGAGACTGAGAGGAGACTGAGAGGAGACCTTACTGCCCTCTACAACTACCTAAAAGGAGGTTGTAAGTGTTGGTGTAGGTTGCTGGTGTAGGTTGCTAGTGTAAGTTGCTGGTGTTGGTCTCTTCTCCCGAATTGCTAATGACAGGACGAGAGGAAATGGCCTCAAGTTCCATCAGGGGAAGTTTAGGTTGGAGATTAGGAAGAAGTTCTTTCCTGAGAGGGTGGTTGGGCACTGGAATGGGCTGCCCAGGGAGGTGGTGGAGTCACCGTCCCTGGGGGTGTTCAAAAAACGGGTTGATGAGGCACTTGAGGCCATGGTCTGATGGTCCAATGGTTAGGAATCTGATGGGATAAAGGTTGGACTTGTTGACCCTGGAGGTCCCTTCCAACCATAATGATTCTATGATTCTATGGATGGATGGAGGCTCTATTCCTCATCCCAACCCCAAGACATGACAATGTCAGAGGTGGCTGATGTCCCCCGAGCTCTGGTTGAGCCACAGAACTCTCTGACCACTTCCCAGGGGGTCAGCGTGGCTCCTCCATCACGTGTCCAGCAACCTGAGCGAGAGGATGCTGGGGAGGACCACAGCCTGCTCCAGCCAGGGGGTGCAAATGCAACAGTGGGACCACCCAGCCCTGCACCCAGGTGCCCAAGACAATTTGCTGTGTTACACCCACTGGTGGAACAGTGGTCCGGGAACCATCCTGCTGTCCCCAGAGCAGCCGAAGGGATCCCCACACCGAGCAGGGTTGTGGTCCCCCTCGTGCAGCTGGTGGGGGTGGTTTGTTGACTCAAGTGCTGTTACCTCATTCAGGGATGTTGGTTTTAGGTCCCCGCCGGTGTGGGAACCGGATTCGAGCTGCTCGGCAGCGCCTGTCAACTCCGGCCAAGGAATGCGAGCGGCTCCGGTGGCGGGAGGGGAAAAGCTGCCAGGGCATCCCTGCCGGCCTTCCCATGCCCCTCGCCAGCCCTGGAGAGGGTAAATCCCTCCGGTCCAGCCTCCAAAGGGGTTTCGGTACCGCTCATCATCCGGCAGCAAAGCAGCTTGGTGCTCAGCTGGGTTTTAGCCTTGCGGCTCATCTCCCTTCCCACCCAGAAATGCCAACATTTTAAAGGTCTTTTTTTTCGTCCCCAGGGGTGATAGGAGAAGCAGTGGGTTATTAAGGGCTGGGGGAAGGCAGAGCTGCGGAAAAATCGGGGGAAGGAGGATACAGGGAGGCAGCAGAGAGGCTTTTCTTGCCTCTGCCAAGCAGAAAATGCAGCAGAGGCAGGGACTGAAACCGCAGGACACGGGAAGAGTAGGAGCACAACCCAGCGTCCGGAGATGATAAAGACACCACCTCCAGCAGCCGTAACCCTCCCCTCCCTGCTGGCCATGAGCTTGCTGGGTGATGCTGCCTTGCCCAAGGGCTGGTCCTGCTGGCCCTGGGCACAGGGCTGGGGCAGGATTTCCAGGAAAGCTGGAGAGGGACTGGTGCCAAGGGCAGGGAGTGATGGGACGAAGGGGAATGGGTTCCAAGTGCCAGAGGGGAGATGGAGATAGGATGGGAGGGAGAAATTGTTTGGTGTGAGGGTGGTAAGAGCCTGGCCCAGGGTGCCCAGAGAAGCTGGTGTTGGTCTCTTCTCCCAAATTGCTAATGACAGGACAAGAGGAAATGGCCTCAAGTTCCATCAGGGGAAGTTTAGGTTGGAGATTAGGAAGAAGTTCTTTCCTGAGAGGGTGGTTGGGCACTGGAATGGGCTGCCCAGGGAGGTGGTGGAGTCACCGTCCCTGGGAGTGTTCAAAAACTGGGTTGATGAGGCACTTGAGGCCATGGTCTAATGGTCTAATGGTTAGGAATGTGATGGGATAAAGGTTGGACTTGATGACCCTGGAGGTCCCTTCCAACCAGAATGATTCTATGATTCTATGATTCTAAGCTGTGGCTGCCCCTCCCTGGCAGTGTTGAAGGCCAGGCTGGATGGGGCTTGGAACACCCTGGTGTGATGGGAGGTGTCCCTGCCCATGGCAGGGGGGGGTGGAACTGGATGAGCCTTGAGGTCCCTTCCAACCCAAACCATTCTGTGATTCTACGATTCCCACGTAGCCCTTTTCCTGGGGATGCAGCTGGGACAGTGTGAACTCAAGGGAGAGGCTGGGGGGGAAGTTTCTGCCCATGCAAAGTGAAAGGACAGGCGAGGGCCAGCGGTGGCTCTCAGGAACAGCCGGGGCCTCACGATGCCGAGCGCCCTCTCACCATGCCTGGGACCAGTGTCCCACCCCGGCAAGTGCATCCTGTCTGCACAGCCACTTCCCAAATGTTTAGATAAGATGGGATGAGATTAGGTGCCTTCCTCAGCCAGGCAGCTCCCACCATTGCAGTGGAGTAAAGGGGATGCTGGTGGCCATCCGTGCGAGCAGGACCTGGCATGGGTGGCACTGCAGAGGGACGGGAATGTTTGGGATGTTGGAGCAGGCAGGAGCAGAGCCTTTCCCAGCTGGGACACGTGCTGCCTGGCACCTTCCTTCAGCGTGCATGGAGAACTTCTGCACACAGGACCTTGTCTGTGGTCACAGCATCTCTGCACCGGGCACCTGTGCACACAGAGCGTGAGTGTGCAGGAGCTGCTGGCAGGACCAGAGTGGGCAACATCTCTGCACAGAGGACCTGTGCATGCAGGAGCTGTGCATGCAGCAGGGCAACCATCTCTACAAAGCCTTGAGCTGATGCAAATGGCCTAATGGTTAGGAATATGATGGGATAAAGGTTGGACTTGATGACCCTGGAGGTCCCTTCCAACCATAATGATTCTATGATTCTATTCTAAAAAGCCTCAGGAGCATCTCAGAGGGGATGTGGCCTTCATCCACCTCTCTACCATCCCTCCAAGCTAACCCCTCCAGGGATGCTCCAGTTTATCCCAAAATAAAACACTTCTTCTTGCCCTGTGGGGAAGCTCTAGGGAGGACACAGACCCATGTTGGCAGGGCAGAGAATAGAAACCCAGGTGGTGGGAGGTCCTCAGATGCCCATGGGGGCACAGGGGGGCTGGATGGCCTCACCCTGCTCCCACTGCGGCCTCTCGTCCTCCCCACCCCACTTCCCTCAGGGACCTGCTATTCCTGTAACACCAAAAGCTGTGGCCTTCAGATAAGGCCAGCACGGGGCCCTGGTGAGGAACAGCAGCCAAGAGCTCAGCTTCTCATAAAGAAACGACTGTTAAACTTTTCCTGTTCCCTGGGAGGGCTGGCGGCAGCCGGGCGGGGTGAAGGAGGTTGTAGTGAGGCTGGGGTTGGTGCCTTCTCCCCAGTTGCTAATGACAGGACAAGAGGAAATGGCCTCAAGTTCCATCAGGGGAAGTTTAGGTTGGAGATTAGGAAGAAGTTCTTTCCTGAGAGGGTGGTTGGGCACTGGAATGGGCTGCCCAGGGAGGTGGTGGAGTCACCATCCCGGGGGGTGTTCAAAAACTGGGTTGATGAGGCACTTGAGGCCTTGGTCTGATGGTCCAATGGTTAGGAATATGATGGGATAGAGGTTGGGCTTGATGACCCTGGAGGTCCCTTCCAACCATAATGGTTCTATGATTCTATGAAGGGCTGGGGGAGGATGGGGATGGACACAGCAACTCTGGCGATGAGGTGGGATGGGTCCCTGGTGGGAGGACTACTGAGCCCCTGCTGTCACCGCAGGCTGAGTGGAGGACAGCCAGCACCAACATCTCCTTCTTCGAGAGCTTCTGCTCGACGGACCAGCACGCGTTCAACGCCAGCAGGGAAACATGCACGGTGCTGCTGACCTCCTGTGAGCCCCACTCCCAGCGCTGGGCCGTGCAGGTGGTCGTGCACCGTGAGTATGATCCCACCACCTTGCTCCAAAGGGGATGGGACCCCAAAAGTTTCGGGGAGCCCAGCATGGGGATGCAGTTTGAGGCTTGACAGAGCCCTTGGGGTCCGCTAGAGCTTGGCCAAGGGGCTCCTTTCCTTGGGTTGTCCCATCTCAGAGGCTTGGGAGAGGCAAAACAATGCCAGAAATGAAGTTTGATCCCCACTTAATGCAGCAGAACCCACTCCCATCCACAACAAGTCAAGGCAGGGATCAGTCTCTATGAGGAAAAATTCCACCCAAGTGGTTAAAACCCAGTGTCCAGCTCAAATCCTGCCCCAAGGGAGCACAGAGGGGGGGTTCTTGCCAATGTCGGAGCCCTTTGGGGAAATCCCACTCAGCCCAGGAGACTTCCAGCATTGCTTTAGCACCAGGGTACCAGGAGGATGGAAGCATCACGATGCCTTAGTGCCAGGGGCAGAAAGGGCTGAGTCCCATCTGCAAATTGCCCACCAAAGCAGAGACACCCCCCTCCTCCCCACCACCAGGGTGTGCACAGCACAGGGCTGGGGGACAGTGGGGACTGGGGTCTCCAGGGTTGTCCCCCTGCCAGGAAAAGATGTCCCAGCTCCTTGTCTGGCTTTGAAGGCATCTGCAAGGGTTGGCTTCATGCCCACACATCTCCATCCACCTCCTCCAGAAAAGGGGGTTACCTTGGTGACCGTGAGGTGGTGGCACAACCTGCCCCCTTGCCTTGTGCTCATTGCAGCCTCTTTCTTCCCCCAGTCCCTTTGGACCCTGAAAAAGTCCTCAAGGAGCTGAAGGAGAAGGACAAGCTAGAGGAGGTAAGCATGTTCTGGGCCCTACAGTACAAGAAGGACAGGGAACTGCTTGAGAGAGTCCAGAGCAGAGCCACAAAGATGATGAAGGGAGTGGAACATCTCCCTTATGAGGAAAGGCTGAGGGAGCTGGGTCTCTTTAGCTTGGAGAAAAGGAGACTGAGGGGTGACCTCATCCATGGTTACAAATATGTAAAGGGGCAGGACGATGGAGCCAGGCTTTTCACAGTGATGACCAATGATAGGACAAGGGGCAGTGGTTGCAAACTGGAGCATAGGAGGTTCCATGTGAATATCAGGAGAAACTTTTTCACTGTGAGAGTGACGGAGCACTGGAACAGGCTGCCCAGAGAGGTTGTGGAGTCTCCTTGGCTGGAGACATTCAAACCCCGCCTGGATGCGTTCCTGTGTGATGGACTCTAGGTGACCCTGCTCTGGCAGGGGGGTTGGACTGGATGATCTTTCGAGGTCCCTTCCAACCCCTAGGATTCTGGGATTCTGTGATGTTCTCCTGGGCAGAGTGGCAGCTTCCCCACAGATATGCTCCAAGGTGGGTGGCATGGGAAGCCCTCCTCGGGGCCTGACCTGTCCCTTCTGTGGCAGCTTGGCATCGTCAACGTCACCTATGGCAAAACGGAGAGGGAGATGGAGATCACTGATAAGTTCAGCACACCCCTGATCATCACCATCGTCACCCTGGCCGGCTCCCTGCTGCTCATCGCGGCCATCTACGGCTGCTGCCACCAGCGCTTCTCCCAAAAGAAGGACCAGGTAAGGTGGGAGTGGGGGGTGGGACAAGTACCCCGAGACCTTTTTGGCCCAGAGGCATCTTCAGGAGATGAAGATCATCAATGTTGCCATCTCTACTGGTGGAGACATCCTGGCTTGCCCAGCGGACACCACCCTCACATGTTGCTCAAGGGTTGTCCAAGTGCTGTGGATGCTCCAGAGGGGCAGGAGCTGGGTGTCAGGATGTGGGGTGAAACCAGGATGGAAACAAGGAGCTGGTGGTGGTGGGATAGGCAACGAGCAGCATCCATGCCTGCCATCATCCAAGGTAGGGGGGGCTGAGCAACATTCTTAGCTCATAATTTTGACAAGAAAGGCTTTCTCAACCCAACTTCTCCCAAAAATAGAACATCTCACAGTACCTTTATGAGCAGAGGAGCAGGGTTGGGTGCCCAGCATCACCCCCAGGGGTGTAGGGTGGGAGGACACCAGGAGGACGGCTGCAGGAGGGCATCGACGCCGCACGGCTCAGCCTTTAGGAGAGCTGGGCCAGAGCCAAATATCAGAGCAGCAGCAGCAGGAGGATTTAAGGAAGAGCAGACTTGGGGGGGGGGGGAAAAACCCAAAACTATAATTTTTATCTCAGGAAGCAATTCTGGGTGATTTTAGTGTGGCTTCCACCTGCAAGGAGGGTCCATTCCCATGCCCTGTGGCACCAGCAGGAGAGCTCTGCCACAAACCCAAGGTTTGCACTGGCTCCTGCTGCTCTTGCTGAAGATTCACCTCTGGAGAAGAGACAGTGAGAGAAAAGGGGGGTTGGAAAATGAGGCCAAATGATGCAATTGGGGTAAACCACCCTCCTGCTGGAGAACAACCCCCTGCATCCTATTTCAAGTCATTTCCCCCCAAAATCAGCTCATGCTTCCCAGGGGGTCCCAACCTCTGCAGCCTTTGCTTTCAATGTTTGCAGTCAAACAGAGAAAGACACAGGAGACAGGGAAGAGCAAACCAGAGTAATTTTTATGCAGGGCTTGATTTTCCAGGAGGGAGTGGGGGAGGATGCAAGACCTCGATAGATCTTTGACCTCCACTGTGGTCCTCTTGGACCTAAAAGGAGGTTGTAGTGAGGCTGGTGTTGGTCTCTTCTCCTGAATTGCTGATGACAGGACGAGAGGAAATGGCCTCAAGTTCCATCAGGGGAAGTTTAGGTTGGAGATTAGGAAGAAGTTCTTTCCTGAGAGGGTGGTTGGGCACTGGAATGGGCTGCCCAGGGAGGTGGTGGAGTCACTGTCCCTGGGGGTGTTCAAAAACTGGGTTGATGAGGCACTTGAGGCCATGGTCTGATGGTCCAATGGTTAGGAATCTGATGGGATAAAGGTTGGACTTGATGACCCTGGAGGTCCCTTCCAACCATAATGATTCTATGAGCTTACAGGGCTTTGCAGCCAGGCCACCCCTCAGCTGGGATCTGGCTGGTCAGGGTAGGGTAGATCTCCCCAGTCCCAGCAGTGACACTCCACCCTCTATTGTTTAGAAAATGGGTAGAAATAGGGTATTTTAGTGATGGGAATGTGTGTCCCTGGAGTAACATGGTGCAGAGGAGCAGGTACCAGCCCTGGCTGGATGCTCTGGAGGTGAATATCCACTGGGCGTGGGGTAAGGCAGCAAAACCAAAGACAGGGATGCCAGTTCCTCACTCTTGCTTGAAGCACAGGAGAAGATCTTTCTTCAAGCAGTTGCAATAGGTTTTTAGAAAAAAATCAAAGACATTTCTCCTTTCTGGATTTGTTTTTGGTTGGTTTCTTTTGTTTTCCTCCAGCTTCTTTTCAAAAAATGACTTGAAAGTTTTTGTTTTTATTTTTGTTTTTTATTTTTCTCCCTCCCTCCCCCCCCCTTTCAAACCCTGCTGTTGTTTTACCTTGGAAATAACCAGCACATCCACCCTGATCTCCCCGGGTTTGATGATGGACATGTGGCCCTGATCTTTAATGTGAGTTCCAACATGAGGATTGGAGGGGCGGGCGCAGCATCTGTAACACCCTCAGCTCTCACCCCCCCCTGGTGCTTGGTAGGGCTCAGTAGCTTTTAACAGGACTAAAGCCCAGCTTTAAAGACCCCATTCCCCTTGCTGCAGGGCGGGGGGGGTGCAAGGAGAAAGCGCTGCCTGAGCATCCATCCTTCAAGGGGTTGTGCCAGCAAAACAGCCCCCACGAGAGCCCAAGTGCCTCCTCTGCTTCTGAGCATCCCTCCATCCCTGCCCGCATCCCGAGGGACTCACACACACCCCCCCCCATCAGCACCTTCACAGCCCCACTGCTAGCTCCAAGCCCCGCGGTTTCACTTCTCCATCCTTTTTCTTCTCCATGGATTCCCTCCCACGCCTGTCTCCTGACATTTATGAGGAGCGCTGCAATAAATCAAGCTGCAAATCCAGGTGGATTTTAACAGGGGTGCCTGTTGAGAGCCTTGGGCTCCCCAAAAAGAAGGGCTCATCAAAGATTGCAGCTCCCCGCTGAATCCCTCCGGGATGGGAATGAATCTGCCATGGCAAATTCAAAATTAGGATGGGAGTGTGCCAGGGGCTCAAGGGCTGGGTCAACCAGGTCAACCAGGCACATGGTCAACCAGGCACATGGTCAACCAGGCACATGGTCAACCAGGTCAACCTGGTACCCAAGGACCAGGGTGATGTAGTGCCTGATTCATCCATGAATCAGCCAAAACCACACATGGCCAAAGGGAAAGGGGAGGGAGGGGCTGTTGTTTCCTTCTGCCTGGTTTCCACCCAGAGCTCCAGAGTAGGGCTCCAGGATGATGCTCAATGGAGGGCCAAATGGGCCGGCAGCGTCTGCAAGGTGGGAGCTGCCCCCAGGTCAAGGGAGAGCAGAACAATAAATCAGCTATAACAATAAAGCAGCTAAAAAGGGAAGAGGAGCAGAAAGGGGAGGCAAAGAACAGAGTCAGGTTAAGGAGGCAGGAGTGAGGATGCAGGGTCAGAGCACAGCAACGATGTTTTCCAAGGTCCTGGGGGAACAGAGCCGGGTCCACGGCCAGGCTAAAGCTGGCAGCTGCTCCTGGAGGTTTTCCACATGTCTCTGGCTGCTCTTTCCTCCTTCCCATCATTAGCAGAACCTCTCTCTTGCCAGCTCCATGCTATCTACTCGCTGCGCCGGTGCTGACTGCAGCCCCCAGCCTCAAGCTCACCATGAAAGTTTCTATGTATAGTTATAAACATCTGCATGGGACAGGGGCCACAGCTGGCTGGGAGGTGACAGCCCCAAGGTGACATGCACAGGGTGGCCAAGCTGTTTTTCATGGGGGTTTCTGGGTTTTCTTTCCTCGCAGCAGCGCCTGACCGAGGAGCTGCAGACAATGGAGAATGGCTACCATGATAACCCAACGCTGGAGGTGATGGAGACCTCCTCTGAAATGCAGGAGAAGAAGGTGAACCTCAACGGCGAGCTGGGGGACAGCTGGATCGTTCCTCTCGACACCCTCATGAAGGAGGACCTGGAGGAAGAGGAGGACACACATTTATAGGATACAGGACTCAATCAAGCAAAAAACGATGACCACTCCCCCCCAAAAAACCCCAAAATCCCTACATGTACACATATACAACTCCAAAACAAGGCAAAGTTCCCAACAAACCCCAGAAAATCCCTTAATGAACTAACCACAGCCCCTCATGCCACCACCTGGGGGTGCAGGATAGAAGAAGAAGGGACACAAGAGGACACCTCCGGGGCACATTGTCAACACAAGCCACCATGGTGGCCACATCCAGACGAGCATCCTCCATCACCTACGGGTGCTCAGCAGCACCCATCACACCAGACCTGACCAGCCATGAGCGAATGGTGTGGCTTTTTGCTCCCACAGAGCTGCTGGTGCCTCCTCTGAGCATGTCCCCTCCCGTCCTGTGTCCGACCACAGCCTCCAGCTATCAAAGCAACTCAAAAAAATACAAAGAAACAAATGGAAACACGATGGGAGAGGGAGCACAACTCCCAGCAGCAAACCAGCACCTGGCAATTAGAGCTAGAAAAATCCTCTGGCCCACGCGGTTTAGTCATCGCTCTGCCCTCCCCGACATGGAACGCCCAGGTATTGAGTGGAAAAAAACTGGAACAGCCTGTTCCTTTTTAATCCAGTTTCCATCCTCTCCCCAGAAACTGCTGGCTAAAACGCACAAGAGCCCCACGCCGTGCCCCAGGCACCCAACCCTGGCTGGCTGGGGGGATGCAGCAGCACCAAGCAATGCTCAGTCCTGTGCCACCGCCAGCTGCGCTGCAAAGGTCTTCAGGACAAGTCCTACGAAGGGCTACGGGATGGGTCCTGCACCCAACTGCACACCAGGAGAGGTGCAGCAGCGCCTTGTATGGATGCGAAGCAGAGGGAGAGGAGAAGGAGTAATTCCTTGAGTTCATCCCTCCTAGGAAGGGTGCAACGACACCAAGAGCGATGCCCGGTCGCTGGCCCAGCCACGAGCTTGGGGGTTGTTTCCCTGCCTGGTTTCCACCAAGAGCTCCAGAGTAAGGCTCCAGGATGATGCTTAACAGAGGGCCAAATGGGCCGGCAGCATCTGCAGGTGGGATCTCCCTCCCCCAGGTCAAGGGAGCCCAGCTCCAGCACAGCTCAGCTCTGCTGCTGTATTTCCCCTCAGAAGCGTTGATCGCCTTCCAGTAATTACACAGCAGCATCTCAGCCCACGTCCATCCTCCCCCGCGACTGTGGGGACCTGCACCGTGGTGGTTTGTGATTTTTGTGGTCATCTTTTCCTTCATGAGCAGAAGAAGAGATAAAAAAGCAACAGGAGCACGAGCCAGGCAGCTCAGTGACGTTCAGGGTTTCCCATCGGTACAGCCTTTGGTGTTTCCTCCCCACAAGGTTTAGAAGCTCAGTCCACATCCTCAAGCTTTTCATCAAAAGAAAACTCCAGCCCAGCAGCAAAGCTGGGACTGAGCTTTGCCCCACAGCCCTTGGTCCCTTCTCCAGATTTCCCTTTGCTGTAGGAGGTAGGAAAAAAAAAATATGCAGGAGCAGAAAGAAGCTGAACTAAAGCAATTTCTGATTTTCTACTCCCCATCACAGCTCCTAAATGGCTCTGTAAGCATGGGGAGAGTTCCACACCTTTGTTCTAGCCTCAGTGAAGCAGCTGAGCCCTGCTGGAGACAGGATCAGAGCAGGGCTCCATCCTCCAGCACAGAGGGAAGAGGGGAGAGGACCAGGAGGCCACTTGGGTGAGTGCACCTCCCAACACATGAGACTGGTGGTCCTGATGCCTCTGCAAGGGAGAGGAGCTGCAGATGAAGAGTGATGCCCCAGCAGAGCCCTTCCTCTCCCCTGTTTGCCATAAACCACCAACACACGATAGGGTGATTTCCTTTGGGATCCACCACCACATCAGACACAATGGGGACCTGCTCCCATGGCCAGCCTGAAAGAGGGGAACAGTGGAGCCAAGCAACGGAAAGCTTGGAGGAACCCAGGTGGAGCCAGTCCTTGGGAGTACTCACAAAGGAGAGGGTCGGGGTGGTTTGCTCAGCCCTGGGACAGAAGGTGGCAGAAGATACATCTCAAAGGGACTGGCTCTTCTCCCTTCTCTCCTGCACTGAAGGGCAGAGTTGGAAGTGTTTAAACTCATATATTTTTGTACGTAAATATTCCTGCTATTCCTCAGCAATGTACTCAGCACACTTCACCTCCCTGTGCACTGCGCTATGGGAAGTCACTTCGGAAGGGGGGGGTGGTTAAAAAAGAAAAGATAAAAAGCTAAAGGCCAGTCTGGTAGGGGATCAAAATTCAACATCAAGCAGGAAAACACCTCCTGCCCGGAGGACAACCCTGCTCCATGGCTTCCTTCCTGCTCCAGCAGCATCCATCTCAGCTCTTTAACGTTGCGCGAGCGCGTTTGCTTCCCAGTTGCCCCAAGAGACCAGCAGAGGGTCGGTGACCTCGCGTTTCTGTCCTTCACAGGAAGCAGAATGCCATGAAAACACGGGTCAGCAGCAAGGCTTTGGCTGCCAGGGCCGGCGTGGCCATACGGATGCCCCTGGCAGAGCATCTCCAGGCAGTCGGGCTTTGGCGTGTGCCTAAGGATCTCCCTTCCCAGCAAAGAGATGCCAAAGTGCTTTAATGAATCAGGTCCAAAGACTTTCTGAGAGAACCCTACAAAGGTTTGAGATCAAGCAACCTTAAATCTTTCCGAGCAGAGACCAGTGAAGATATTAACTGCTCAGCAAGTGCTTATAGTGATTTATATTTGAATAGGAATTGTACATTTATTTATTTTTCCAGACACCATATTTTTAAACCACTAATATTTTATAGTAGATTTTTCCTTCCCCTATTTAAAGAACTATTTCCATGGAAAAAAAAAAACAAAAACAATCCAGTACGTTTTTTATGTTGAGAACATTCTTTTTGCAAAAAAAATTTAAAAAAAAAAATCAGGTAGGAAATGCAGCAATGAGCATCTTTGGCCTTAATCCTTCCCTTCGTAGACTGTAGCCATGATTGTTAGACCAAAAATAATGTAAAAAAATTAAAAATAAAAATAAATGTACCCAGGCATTTCTGCCCTCCCTGCCCCACGCTCCTTTTCTTCTCCCCTGAAACAGCTTTAACATCCCACACGGTGTACAAAGAGATTACTGCTCTTACCTTTCAGCGAGGGTTTGACAAAGCAGCTCAAGATGTCCTTGCAAAGAGACTTTCCTATTTTCAGATTCGTGAGGAATGTGTAAATATTTTAGGACCATTTATCTCCCGCTCGCAGTGCCGTGACCCAACCAACGAGGCTCATACTGTGACTGTTGCCTACAGAAGACGTAGAGGAGAAGACATAACCCGTAAGGGACTGCAGAAGGAGAACCTATTTTCTAAGGCTGTTGAACCTGTTGAACCTTGCACGTATAGTAGAGCTCTTACTCAGTGTGTAGCAGCATCTCTCACGGGGACAGGAGTCTGATTTACACTGGAATTTACTGAGGAACTGGATTGTAGAGATTATTCTTGCATTTTCCTACAGATATATTTTGAAAGCATCATGTATTTCTGTCAATAAACATTCTTATGTAAAGGACTTGTTTCGTGGCTGGGTGAAAAAGGGTGGGGAGAGCAGGGTTTGTGCTCAAGAGCCACCACTAGCCCTGATGGAGATGTTACAGCTGGCTCTGGTTTGAGCGTGTCTGGGTACCCAGCACAGGCTCTGCAACAGAAGGTATGAAAAATTACTGGGAAAAGCAGGAGTGAAACCAACCCAGACCTGTAGAGGTAGCTAGCTGTGGAGGAGCTTGGACTTTCCCCATGCACAAAGAATCATGGAATCACAGAGTTGTCACCCAGTCCACCCCCCCACAATGAGCAGGGACATCTTCAGTGAGATCAAGGTTGCTCAGAGCCCCATCCAACCTGACCCTGAATGTTTCCAGGGATGGGGCATGTACCACCTCTCTGGGCAACCTGGGCCAGTGTCTCACCACCCTCAGCATAAAAAGAATTCTTCCTTGTATCTAGTCTGAATCTGCCCTCTTTTAGTTTAAAGCCATCACCCCTTGTGCTATTGTTACAGGCGCTGCTAAAAACTGTCCCCATTTTTGTTAGAGGCCCCCCTTAAGTATTGGAATGCCACAATAAGGTCTCCACAGAGCCTTCTCCAGACTGAACAACCCCAACTCTCTCAGCCTTTCCCCATAGCAGAGGTGTCCCATCCCTCCGATCATTTTTGTGGCCCCAAAGGAAGGGTGACAGTAGTGACACAACTTCCCTTAATTAAACAAGTAGAAAACCCAGAGGGGTGGGAAGCTCAGCTGATGTTGGGTGAGGGCAGCCCCACCACAGCACCTGGTAGAACTATTGGTGGCTTTAGGCTCATGTTGGCAGGAAGGGAGAGGGAGCTGGTGCTTATTTCTGCCTTTCATCCTCACTCCTAGCCTGCAACCCCTCCTCACCCTCAGGTCAGGCTGTGGAAGAGGGAATCAAACCTCACACCCCTAAGCCAAAGCAGCCTAATGAATGAGGCCCATCACACACGGGCACCAGCAGGGTCAGCAGCAACGTGGGCAGTTCAGCATCTCCATGTGCCATCAAGTGACCAGAATAAAGTATTTTGTTCCAGGTTAATTTTCCACTTATGCAAAGGGGAAAAAAAAAAAGGAATTTGATTGGATTCAAGTATGAGAAGTCCATGGTTTGCATCAGCCTGTGTTCTTCTCCAGGAAAAGTTCCTGCAGTGCTAAGCACAAGCTGGATTTATGGGATGCAGGCCCAGCTCTTCCCTGATTTCAGGGAACAGGGTATTCTGCAGCCAGAGGGGCACAACAGGCTCCTCCAGCAGGACCAGTGCCTGCTGCCCAGGCAGGACACACCACCACTTTCATCACTTATCATAGAATTATAGAATGTGCTGAGTTGGAAGGGATCCATCAGTATCATCGAGTCCAACTCCTGTCCCTGTGCAGGACAGCCCAGGGTCACACCATGTGCCTGAGAGCATCATCCAAACGCTGCTTGAGCTCAGGCAGGGTTGGTGCTGTGCCCACTGCCCTGGGGAGCTGTGCCAGTGCTCAACCACCCTCTGGGTGAAAAACCTTTTCCTGATACCCAACCTAAACCTCCCCTGATTCAGCTCCTGCTGTTACCCTGAGTCCTGTCATTGGTCACAGGAGTGCAGAGATCAGTCCCTGCCTTTTCTCCTGCCCTCATGAGGAAGCCATAGACTGCAATGAGGGCACCCCTCAGCCTCCTCCAGGCTGAACAATCCAAGTGACCTCAGCTGCTCCTCAAGACATCCCCCTCCAGACCCTTCACCATCCCCCTGGGCCTCCTTTGGATGCTCTCCAGTTTCTGCACCATCAGACCCTTTTCCATTCTCCAAAGCAGGCAATGTCAGAACAAACAGATCTCAAACCAACACCCTTGCTAGCATATACATTTTTTATTAAGAAAAAAAATGAACAAAATACATTCTCTCCTTATGTACATTACATACAACATAACTACATTTGTAGATATTCCTCATATCACTCGTTCATTTATGTACAGCATGGGGCTTACAGATCAACCCAGAAATTATCCAAGATCACTTATGCCAAGGAAGAAAATTAACACTCCAGGCTGAACAAAGATCATCCATTTAGCCTTAAAGAAAAGGGCAGGATGGAGACTCACCAAAGCCCAGGAACAATGCCTGTAACCATCATGGGCTCAGCACAGGACTAGGCAATATTTGACTTGATTATTAAAACGTGTGCAGTTCGCTGTGCTCATCACCCCCCAGATCCTCCTTTCCAGCCCAGGGCTGTCTGCACCTCTCGGTTCAGCTCTCCTGTGGTCAGGTGTCTGAGACAACAACTGCAGGACAAACACCAAAGGGAGTTCAGACGGACACCAGAGACTGCAGGATTGCTGTAGAGATGCAAATGCTTCAAGTTGGATGCCAGAACAGGAAAAAAGGGTCAGATTCTGGACAGGGAGTGGACACTCACAGCTCCAAGCACTACATAGGGATAACCACCTTCTGGGGACAACACAAAGGTGGAGAGGACAAGGTAACAAACATCAAAGGTCCAGACAAACAAACCACCACACTGTTTAGTGCTACACTAAGAGTAGAGAGGCAACAGCTCCAAGAAACAACTTGAAAAATCACCCCTAAAGAGGTGATGGTGTCCAGCCAACCAGTCCAGTGGTATTTAACCCCAAGCTACCCAGATCCTGCCTACACTATCAACGTGTCTAGAAGAGAGAGGTCGTTTCAGCAGTTTTGAAGTAGAATGCTCAAAGAGAAAATGTTTACTGAGGCTTCTGAAATGAGGCACATTGCATCTCACATAGGTGTACAAGATGCACATCACCACCAGCCCACAAGGACAGGAACACTGTCTCCCATTATAATGGCAATGAGTCAAGGGGCTTTAATTTTCTGCCCCATCTGCAAGATTTGGGGCCTCCAAGACTCAAGACTCCCATGAACATGTTTGTTTGTATAATTAAGCTCTTTGCTCTGGCTGACAGATCCCCCAGCATCCCCTCATTCCCTGCTGTGGAGGAGGGCATGCTGGAAGGCACAGCAAAAAATACAGCTTTAGTAAATAGTAACAGCTACTAATAACCAGGGGTTTGTTTTCTTTTCCACCACCCAGCACAGCAGCTCCTGAAGTGAAAAGTGTTTTGCACATCAAAACATGAGCAGGAGGGAGAGAGGGGAGGAAGGACAGGAATGAGAAGAAAGAGATGAAGGAAATACTCAGCTTCTGCTCCTGGTTTGTCTTCCCAATTACCACGGCAGGAGAGGGGAAAACAAGTCAGCAGCACGGGAGTTATCTCCTCCATGGTTAGATAAAAGTCTTCTCCAGTACAGGAGTTCTCCACACTGCTTGGGGAAGGAAACCAGGCTGTCACCTTTTGAATACAGCACAGATTACTGCAGGGTAAGCAGAGGCAGAAGGATCAACTGTTGTTCAGACTGGACTGTTTGCAGTGAAGTCATTGACTTGCAACTGAGAAAGCACAGGTTGATAGGAGCCATTTTCCCCCTTCTAAGGGCAAAGTTTTTTGTTAAGACTTCAAAAAAGAAAAATAATAATAAAAAAATCACTTTTCAGCCTCAAAGTGGCTTCTTCAATGAACAAACTCTGCTCACACACTGCAGTATTTTTCTATTTAGAGAAATATGAAGTAATTTATACAATCCCCAGGGCAGCCAGTTACAAAGTCAGGGTATTTAAAGTGTATTTTCTCATCACTGGGGAGAAAAGCCTGTCCATTGGTATTTGGGAAGTGGAGAAGCCTGCAACCACTGGAATCACTGTTGTGGTCTAGCCTCCCCACCATCATATTAATTAAAAAGCAGCTAATTTCCCTTAATCTCACCGGCAGCTTTCATCAGAAAGCTCTGAACATTTTTAGGTTTTAATGATCTCCTAAGACTGCCAGACCTGGTCTGATAGCTGACTGCACTGCACAACCCCCAGGATGCTTGAACAGTGTTAAACCCAGCTGGCTTCCTTGCAATCACTGCAGGGGGACTGGGGAAAAAAATAAATTATATTAAGTCTCTCTGGTGTCTTTGGGGTGGAGAGGGCCAAAGCTCGAGGTGAAGCTCCAGGACTAGAAGATCCTGATGTTGCATCACTCCCAGTTGAAAAAGAGCCAGAGAATCCAGCTCTGAACAGCAAACCTACTTGTTAAGAGAGTCTTCAAAGTCCTTCCACAAAAGACCAGACCTCATCTGTCTTTCCAATTGGGGTGAGCTATCACTGCATTAACCCCATGCCTATTTCTCTCCCCATTTCCTCTGCTACACTGTAGAAATAAACCAGACACCCCAACAGCAGCTGTTTGCCTCCACTGGTGAAAGATTTCGCAGGCAGAAACCCAGGGCTATTATTTAAATGACCTTGAGTTGGTGTAATTGTCTGTGTGGGCTATCACAGCTCTTGGTGCCATTCAAAACCAACCCTGCTGAGATGTAAGGGAAGGTTCATCACAGCCCTGAACGTTGGGTCACAGAGGGGCACAAGTAAATAGGTGTTTGCTGCAGTGTTATACTGACAGCACACCGTGCTGCTGCTGGGAAATCAGCTCCCACACTTCATCATCCTTAACCTGGAGAAGAAACAGCCCCTGGAGGAACAACATAAATCACAAGGATCCTCCCTGTCTCAGGGGCAGCAGTAAGGAGTTTTGCAAAGAAAGCAGCTCGAGTAGGATGATGTGACGTGGAGAAACCAATGCCTCATGTAACAACCACACAGCTCTAACCTTTAATCCTTCAGCAGGTACTCCATGAAACATAGGGAAAGATGCATTTTAATAGCAGTGAACAGTGACACAGGGAAAGAAGTCGTCAGAATAAATGGGGGAATACTCCAGGGACCATACTTTGACCATCGTGCTGGACCACAGATACACTAGTGATAGTTTTCCTTTCAAATTACTAGCAAAACCAAAAATCTAACCTGAGACAGACAGTCTTGAGCTATGCACTCATGCCACTTTTCCCAGGAATGAACTGTGATGCTACCCTAGAGCTGAACGGAGTCAACTGATTTCTGACAGCACTCACAGTCTGCAGGTCACCAGTAAAAGCTGTGCTGACTTACAGCAAACAGCTGGAAGCTGAGACAACACATAACTTTGTGGGCAGTGAGTATAAATTAAGACTTCAGGGTACTTAAGTGATACACTGACAGCAGCTTACGCAAGCCCGTGGCTGTAGATACTTGGAAGCAGAGAGCTGGATTTGGGTCACAGCGAGTACCTGGAGTTCATCACTAACAAATCAAGGTCAAATATATGGAA
Organism: Aegotheles bennettii; assembly: GCA_013398125.1. Classification (NCBI taxonomy): domain Eukaryota; kingdom Metazoa; phylum Chordata; class Aves; order Caprimulgiformes; family Aegothelidae; genus Aegotheles; species Aegotheles bennettii. Next base: position 31,692 of record VZRW01008805.1, read on the forward strand.
GCAAAGGAGATGGTAGCAATGTGTTACCTTTAGGATCTGTGCTTGGGGAAGATGCTGACTTGCAGACCTCTACACCTAAGCCACACAAGCTGGTGCCATATACAATCCCCACAACCACAACCCTCTTCAGAGGTTTACATGTATAACCGAAGCATATGTGGATAATCCATAACCCCATCCAGTTCTTTGATGCCTGTCAAGAATGCCAAAATATACCTGCTGGCATCAACTGTGCTGCTTCCTTGTGTGGCTCTCAAACAGCAATAAGCAGGTCATTAACTGGCTTCCACTCTAAAACTGCATTTGGATCCACTGGCTAAGATAAAAGCATCTGGAGTCGATTTATCCAAGTGCTGAGCCATATACTATTATAATGGTTCCAGTACAGTAAACCTACTTTTTCCACTTCAACTTTTCATTATAATAGAAGCTTTCAGTAAAATAGGGATTTTGCCCATAAGTCATTACCACAACTCAAATAATTTCCAGCATAACCTTTTCCAGGACAGGATACGATCTGGTCTACCATACCCATAGGCATTGAGATACACTAACAAGCTCCTGACGGTACATTTACATTTCAATAGTATTTACAGCTTATACACAGCTATCAATCCATATGAAGAACAAGCAATATAGTTGTTCTTGAACTCTCCATTCACAAAATGAGACCAGTCTCCAAATTATCACGTGTACTTAATAAAATTGGCCAAGCTCAGAGTTTCCACAATCTTCCCCTTAATCAGAACGGCGATAATTTTTATTTATTTTAACTGGGCCCACCTCTTTTTCTGTAATAAAAGCTATAAAACACCACAAACACTTCCAGAGACACAAATGAATCGCTTTTACTGTCAGGACTTCACTTGACAACAGCCAAACATTCCTTAACCCCGAGCCAACCACAACTAATAAGCTAAAATTCAAAGCATACACCGGGACTCAAGGTTTCACAAGACATTTCTTCCACTCCTAAAAACAAAGGTACCAAATGGAAAGGTATCTAATAAATGTTGTCATTTTCCCCAGAAGCAGCACAGGATGACAGCAACAGAATTACTGCATGTACAGAGATGTAGAAGCATTCAGGTCCCAGGTTGCACAGAGCTAATTCATACTAGAAGATTCATTCAATAAGCTCTGCAGAAGGATCTCCTTCCCAGTTCTGAAATGCAGGAGGCAGTAAGAGAATTAACAGCACCAGTGTTACAGGTACTTGCCACCTGCCTGCACTTGAGACAAGCAGCATTAATGTTGATCTTTCTTACAGTAAGAGCAGCAAAAGGAAGTGTTTCTCAGAACCCAGCTCTGAATTCATCACCTGCAGCACTCACAAGCTAAGTCTGCACAGCAGGGCAAGAGTGGTGGTACGGTTCTGGGACAAAGAAAAGCCCCTTCTATGAATTTGCACGCATTGGGAAAATGATTCAGAAAACAGCTGCTCCACAAAGCCCTAGGAAAACACTCTCTGAGAGTCATTACTCTGCTTTGGAAGGAGTCTCTTCTGGAAGAACAAACAGCAAACAGAGACCCAGACACTTGTGGCTGCTGGTTAAAGAAATACACAGATGAAGCGGTCACGATCCTCTGCCACCAGCCCCACACCACTGCAAAGAGCCTGCCCTACTGCAGATAGGTGGGTCCAATTAATTTGCTTACTGACTTTTCAATCATTAAATTTTCAGGCTGGGTTGGTACAATCAGTGACCAAAAATGTTTCAGCGTTTAATTTAAGCCTGTCACTGCATCCTTACCCCAGTACAATCCTCATAAAGGAAAGCTTTAAGTACACTCTTTAGGCAAGTTCCTCCATCACACTCCAGTCGCTACTGCACAAGGCAAATACCTTTGAAAAGTCTTTCCAATTGGGTCTTCACAGATTGATTTTTCCCAAAATGAGAGCATGACTTTGCTTAATCGATCTTCTGGTAGGAAACCTCCAGCTTGACCTCTGAGCTGGTGTGTACCTGTGTGCACACAGAGCCATCCTGGGCAAACAGAACCAAACCCCAGACATTTAGTTACACAGCTGGGTACCAGCACCTAAGCGACACACAAGATGCTGTCCAGAGAAAGGGCAAACTAAACTCTTATGAGACAAAAGTTCTCCTTCCTCGCTACGCTCAGCAAAAGGAAGAGATGCTTAAGGATAAACTTGTCACAAATGTTGCCTTTAAAAGAGCCAGAAGAGGAAAAAAACCACAACTAATTTCAATAAGCACTTTGCACCACACTTCAGGTCTCCTCAGGATCAATATTGATGAACGGGATCCTCAAACCATAAAAAAAAAGTCAAGAAGATGGCTATAGTCTCCTCGTTTTTAACATCACTGAAGTAGGTCTTTCTGCCACCTGTGACATGAAAACATGTTAGGTCACATTGTGACAACAATACTGGCTTGGAGAAGGCATTTTGGGAGAACTCTTAAGGACTTCTGCCTTGTGAAGAAGTCAAGAAACTTAATTTTGCTTAATTCAAATGACCAAAAATCAAACCTGAAGGGCTTTATTTCTCTAGGAACAACTTTGCATAAAGAGGAATTATTGCATGGGCAACTATGCTGCAGGTCAGTGTCAGTGAAGAACCAAACTCATGGATCTCAAAGGGGTTTTTTAAAAAAAAGCTAAATCAGGACTGAAGTCTTGGTGTCTGTATCAAGTTTATCCCACCCTGACTTCCTACAGCTTTAAAAAAAACATACCTGAACCTTGTAACTTTGGCTTTAAAGACCCCAGTCATAAATGAGTCCCTCCCAGACAAGTAACGCTGCTTTCTTTTGCAATACCTTATTTACAAGTTAACACATAATTTAGAGGTAAACTACTGTAGTGCAAAGATTATGTGGTGTTAAATCCATACACAAAGTCACCTTATAATATAAGGTAAAGGCAAATAGAGTATGTTTGTCTTGCCTAAGCTAAAGAGTCATCTCTGCTATAGCCTGCAAGCAATGAAGGGTGAGGTTCAAAGACTTCTCACCTACAGCTTGTATATTTGTAACATTGCATGCACCATGCTGTGAAATGTTCTTAGGTGGCTGTTTTCACATCAAGTGGGTCTCTCTCCTCCTTGTACTTCAGTATTTCTGTAATGCTCACCTCTAGTGCTTTCCTGGAATATCACACCAGTATCTTTAAAAGTCTGCATGTAATTAAATTCAAATCCCTGTAACTGCTTGTCAATAACTGGCTTGTTTTGAAAGGAAACTCATACTTCACTGCTCGGAATTGTTGATTAGCTTTTAGATCAGGTAATGTAGCATACACCAATGCAAAGAACTTGTTTAATTTTGACTCCTAGCTTTAAGGACACAGAACCAGGAAAGACCCTTGGCAAAGCCATAAGAAACCTTCACTTTGGATTAACCTCTCTGGCCACAGGGTGCCTCTGCTGCTCAACAAATACTCGGAAGCTGAGCAAATACTTTCTGTTGGTTAATCAACCAACTGTAATCCATAAACTGTACTCGTGTGAGCCGAAATCGATCTGCTCAGGATAAAGATAGGTCAGTGTTTTATCATCCTGAAGTGCTCTCATTAGCTGGCATTGTCAGTCCTGCAGAAGCAATGTTCACCTCGCTCAGACAAATCCTTCATTTACACTGTGCTACAAAGAACTGAGCTGGGCTGTCAGGTTTTGCATGCACCCCCCCACCCCACCCCAGGGAGCTCTGATAGAATTTCTATAACACAAGTCAAGGCTGACAGGACGTACTGCTCACCAGCAACACCATTCACAAAGCTTCTGGCATTTCTAAGGCTCCTCAGTCTGGTTCTACCTCGGGTTCAGCCTCTCACGGAGTCATCGAAGGTGCACACATCAACATTTACGAAGCGCTTGGTTGATTAGAAAACTGTCACAAACAGCAATTAATCGTCTGCCTGAAGCTGGAGAAGACACAGGCAATGAGATCAAGTGATAAGAGCACAACAGCATGAGAATTTTAAGTGCTAGAGGGGTGCAGCATTTTGGCTGGTTGCATTACAAGTGCTCAGTTTGACCCCAATGGAAACGATGCCTCAACTGGAATATTCCCTCAGTGCAGCACTGTTGGAATCTACATTCGTACCATATAAACTAACCAGTTAACAAAGCATCAAAGGTAGCACATCGTTAAGCCCAGCAGTGACATAAAACTTTCCATGTCACTGGGGAAAAAAAAAAACAACTGCAGCGTTTCAAAGAAACAATTTAATCAGATTTCATTTGGTGCACTATGTACTGAGTGGGTTCTTCCACACCTCTGCCATCCACTGAAGTACACAATGTCTAAACAGTCCCAAGTTCCAGGTTACTCAAAACCACTGTACAGTCCTCCCTGAAGACGAAGCAAAGCCCAGCCTCTAACATATTGTTCCTTTCTAAGGGATTAAAAGCTAGTATGAGTTTTTTTTAATTTATTCCTAACTTACCAGGACTACAGAAGTCACACAAAGAACATGATAAAGAGGCAATACAACGCAATCAAAGCAAGCAGACACTCGAGCTCTGAAAAAGACACTTGACTAACTCTTTATTTCAAGAGTTCAAATCATCTTTGCACACACAAGACTTCCATCAAGTTCAACAGGAGCCGTGTAGCCACAGTGGGTGCAGCAGCGATGCCCTGCTGGCATGAACATTTCTGGACATAAAGCTTTGCAGTCTCATATAAATATTTACATCTGTCAGCTTGCACTGACACCGAATGCACAGAGTTTCTAATGCTGGGTATGCATATCCTTCATTCTGCTTCATAGTGCAGCACCAAGCCCAAACCTTATTTATAATGAAGGTTTTCAGCGAGGAAGCGTATATTTTCTATACATATGCATCAGCTTGCTTTCAAAGAGATGCTCAAAAGGCCTCCCTCACGTTCAGATGTGGGCTTAAAATGCATTTAAAAGTGAACGTGCTGCACCGCGCAGGAAGGAGACGAGCTGCTCAGAGCAATCCTCTTCACATTTACACATTGACAAACGCACACAGAAGCATAGGTGCATGTAAACGAAGACAATCTGCTTCAGAAATCCTACACCCAACCCAGAGCTGGGTTGCAAGAGGTCGGGTGTGAGTGTGGTGGAAGACCCAGTTCTGCCGGGCTCCGCGAGGACCTGGGTGGTTTCTCGTCGGAAAAGCACAGCAGAGAAAGTAGAACAAACCCTGAAAAGGGGCCTGTGCAGATGAGGATTGCACTCCCATTTTCCAGCAGTTGCTCTGAGGTTCCCACTTGCCTGTCAGGCCTAAGTGGAAGGCTTCAGAGAATGGAAGATAGCCATTTAGGTATTTACGTTTAGATCAGGTACCAGATGCAACTAGACACTGCTGTCAGCCCGGTTCTGGGACGAGGAGACAGATCATTTGGTACACATGCTCCCCTCCACATGACACACTGTGATTACAAGAATCAAGACACATTACAATACTGTTACCTCAAAGCTTGCCAGTGTCCTGTCACCAAGTTACTCAGCTGCTGAGGATGGAGTTGTAGGATAAAGCAATATATCATGACTAGCTACAAATGAGCAAAGAACCACCTCCTCCCCTTTCTCAGGAAACCCAAAATAAAAGCCATCATCTTTAATGCCTGACATTCCACAAATCTCAGTCTTCCCCTACAGGCAAAACCGATCATGATTGGGGTGCGTTTTTTTTTTCCCTTCCCCCCTTCACCACCTTTCCATCTTACATTTGCTAACTCAAAATCCAAGGTCAGAAAAAATATATGTATTTAGTCGGAAGTACGTCAGTTACATTTTATTAACCTACTCCAAGGGAAAAGCTTCAGGGATTCACCATACAAGTATAAAACCCCTTTCAAACACCCAGGGGTTACTATATTACTTCATCCCAGCAGTCAATCAATGCAGTAAAAAAATTAAAATACTGAAAATGGATGCTTTTCCCCTCTTCCACGTGTCCAGTGATTGCTCCGTTACAGCGTGATGAGGTCTACCAGGTTGCCTTTAGGAGGGGTCATGTTGTCTGGGAAGAAGTTGACCAGTGTATCAAACAGCTGAGTTCTCTGAGCGTACGTGTGGTCAACGTCCGAAAATCCTGGGGGAGGAAGAAGAAGGGAGAGTAAGTCAGTGCTTTAAGTCAGTCAGTAACTTTAGTGACTGTAAGTCAGTAACTTTAACTGCTCAGTTGAGCTGTGGAATATGCCAGTTGTCCATTCTGGATGGACGTTAACTATTTGATACTTCTGCCTCAACTAACAAGGCTGCCAGCTCTCCATCCCACTATGTGCATCACAGTGATCACATCACCCCAAGCCAACACTGCAATCAAAATGCCACAAAAAGTAGTAAGCAAACTGTTGTCAAGCTCATTGACAGTCCTGAAGAAATGGGGGAAGCAAGAGTCCTCAGGGGATTGCTCTGACGTCCTACAAAACAAAATCTGTGCAGTTATTTTTGTTTGGTGCCTCATTTCTTCTGTCCTCAGGCTTTCCTCATTATCTTCACTACTGTCTTAACCAGTACTGGTACTTTCATTGCTTGCAGTTTTTCTTGAGACAAGCTCTGCTGGTGCTAGCAGTCCCAAGCCAGAGTTGCTACTTAGTCACTGGACTCCCATCGAGCACCCAGGCTGCACCTTGGCACAAGGGGGCTTTGCAAAGCAGTTCTGTAAAGTGCTGCCTCCCAGCAGTGGAGGGTTTAGCCCTCAGCATCATTGTTTATCCCTATCCCCATATTTAAACCATCAACAGCCAGAACAACAGAGCGACACACAATGATTTCCTCTGCTTTGCATTACTTCAATCACTGGTATCTCAAAGGAATGCTTTTTAAGTCAGTGAACTCACTCTTGAGTTAATCAAAGTCAACCAAGTTAATCAAATCAAGGAGGACTTGGGTTTTTGTTTTTTGTTTTCTTTTAGAAGTACCACTTGATACATGCATCCTCCTATAGATACATGCATCCTCCTATAGATACATGCATCCTCCTATTTGTAAAGCCAACCTCTGAATAAACTATTGCATTGAGTCAAGAACTAATTCGCCTTTTAGGACACTAAGGAAAAAAAAAACCACAAAACTTTCTGAAACTTGGGTTTTCTTCCTTTAAACAAATCCATCCTACAGCATCAACAAGATGACTCCTTTCAAACTGCACAAGCACAGCAGACATTCCTCATCCAGCCAGGCTGGATGCACAGGGAGCTTTTTAACTTCCCTCAGTTCCTTAGATTGGGAATTATACATTTGTCAAAAATTAAAGTCATCCACGCTCCTAGAAAGAGCTCAGTAACTTGAGGACAACATATTACTACAAGAATGTAAGTTATGCTTATAGCCTTCCCATACCTTGCCCAGGATTAATCTCTCAACTGTTTGGAAGAGTTAAGAGGACAGAACAGAGAAACAAATTACAGCTTTGGCTCAGACCTCCCGTTTTCCAGCCTTACATGCCACTGTTTTCTTTGCTCTTGACAATCTGCCCAAAGAACCAGTTCTGCAAAGAACACAGCGAACCAAACTACTCCAGGAACTGCAGTTATCCCAGCAAACAGAGCCATAGCCGTGCAGGGAGATTCCAAAGTGACATGACAGGAGGTGCTGTATTCCGACCAGAGCTTCTGTTTATTTGGGTAACAGTGAAGCATCAGATGTAATAAGAGACAGAAAATGATCCCAGGAGGCATGGGTTTAAAACCACTGGTGACAGATGTTTTAAATATGGGCTCGAGGCATTGGACACTGGTCATTATAAATAATCTCTCAAATGACTATGCAGTGGCATATTCAAACTGAAAAGGGCCTACGATATTCATATGAACTATAACATTTGATATAAAACACAGCAGAAACTGACAGTAATTATCAGAGGGAACATACTTAGTGTAATTCTTGTGATACACAATACTCACCGAGAGTGGTGAAATCCGAGCCAGACTTAAATAACGCTGAGGCAAGAAGCTGAAACTGCAGAAGACGACGTGGAGGGGTAAAGAAAGGAGAGAAAAGTGTTATTAACTGACACAGGAAAAAACCCAAAAGATTCATAGAAGTTCAAGTGGCTTCAGACAGGCAGCTTTCTTTGCACAATCCTTAGAACCACTGTGCCATACTTATGAATAACAGCAGCACTTTCACATGAGCGATGCAATTTGTCGCCTCAGCTGAGCAAGATGGATGGGTTTTTCCTAGAATTAGCACAGCATCAATGCAATGAAAGGTATTTGTCTGGGAGCCCTAAAACCTAACTTTATGTACGTACTTTTTTGCCTCCCTGGCAGATATTGCTCTGCAGAAGTAAGGCAGAGCCTCTTCCATACAACGTTCCCAGGGATGAGCGTGGTACAGCCTCGGCGAGCAAGGATTAGATGACATGAAAACAGGGGAACTGCTACAGCGTAGCATGAACTTCTTGGAACACAGAGAAAGCTTTAAATGGCAACCACCTTTCTGAACTGCCAGAGAAGCTCCTATCACAAGTTTAAGGCAAAGTCTTTTTAACTTTTATTTAAAGTTCCTTCCTTAGGAACAGCAGAATCACGAGTAAAAGTGTTTTAAGTAACACATCCACGGCTTTATTCTCCCTTAATATCTTCTAGGCAGCGAACACAGCACCTCCCTCTGCCCCTGGCTGCTGTTTTCAGCTACCCACGTTGTAGTAAAGCTTAGTGCTTTGTCAAGTTTCCATAAAGAATTAGCTGAACCCTTAAAGGCTTGTAATCTTTTGTCCCTTGTTTGTATGTCTTTACAGCACACAGCCCGAAGGAAAGAAGAGAAGCAAATATGCTCAGGGAAGGAGTGGGAAGAACAGCCAGGAATTGTGTATCCATCAGTTTAATTTCAGTTTCAAGGAATATAAAGGGAACACAGAGAATTTGCAGGCATCTAGGAGTTGAAGGTGATGAGTATCAGCCAATGTGGATTTGGCAACAAGTTGTATCCCATCAATCTGATTTCTTTTGCAACATGGCAGCAGGCCCTACAGATGGGTCTTGGCAATAGACATTGTCCATTTTGACTTTCACAGGACTTCTGATGCTTTTCTACAATACTTCAGGCAAACTATTGAGGCTACATTAAGCGAACAGGGAGTGGCAAATAGGTGCAATAACTTTACTGTGGTTAGCCATCAATGGTTTGACATCAAAATGGAGCCATGAATCAGAAGTGATTCATCTGTGCTCCAGGGTCAGCATCACTCTGGGTTTTCAGTGAAAACCTGGCTTGACAGAACAGGACATGCTCACTGAGCCCACAGACCTTACACCACGCTCAGGCTTATTCCATTGCATCCAGCTTATAATGAGGTACCAACTGATGAGCAATTCACCAGGGTCAAGTGCAAATCAGCTTAAACAGGAAAAAAATCAGCTATACAAAACAGGTCAGGGTACACAGGCTCTGTGAAAATGCATTTAGGAGTTAAAGTAGATCAGTATCTTCCTATTGCAAAAGTGGCAACTGCATAGAAAATATGTGAAAACCAGTAGGATCTTCAAAGAAATCAAGTACTCCTGCTATTAAAAAGGCTCATAAGTCTTACTTACAATAAGGCAACCACTTCTGGATGTCCTGTATCAATTAGCAACATATGAGGAAAGCACTAGCAAAAAAAAAATAAATCAAGTGGTCTGAAAATCAAGCTCTATAAAGAAAGTTCAGAGGAGCCAGGATTGCAGAGTCTCCATGGAAGGAGACCCAAGGATGAAACTGCAAAAAGTCACAAGTGTTAAGGCCACTAAAAAGAGGTAACTCTACAATGAAATGCAAGAAGCTACACCAACACTTCAGAAGATCAATTTCAACATGAGGTCAAGAAAAAAAAAGTAAGGACTGTAGTGTGCCAGAATAAATTTGCAGTCTTTCGGGAAGGTTACCATGAGAAACCAGCACTGGAGGTACTTAAGAACAGGTTAAAAAGATACAGGATTGCAGAAGAGGGGGAAGAGGTTAATTAAGTACCCTCTTAAGCAAGAGATCTGGTTGTATGAAATCACCAGGGATTCCAATGCTACATATGGACTTCACTGCTAGCGTAACTTCTAAGAGTTGCTTGGCTCCGAATCAGCAAGGTACTTAAACAGATGCCCAGCATAAATAGCTCCAAAAGTTCCAATAAAAACAGTGCCTAAATCTGGGCTGCTTCTGATAGCGAGTGCCATGGCCTGGCCTTCTTCCCCTCACACACAATTGCCTTGCAGGCCAGCTGCCAACTGCCTGGTAGCACATGAAGCCAGCTACTCCAGGACAAAGCAGGTGCCACATACCTCGAGAGGTTCCCTTTCCTCCCCCAGCAACCATCCCGCTGTAAACAGAAAGCAAACTCTGCTTGAGGCTGGGTCTCAGAATGCTCAACTAAGAGACCACAGAAGCAGGATCCAGCTTGTAACTTGCTGAATCGAGATCAAAAATCCATTGAAAAGACCCTGGGCCAAGTATTCCCACCTCAGCTGCACATCACCAAATTTCATGGCTACGAGTTTCTTTCCAGCTTTGTGGGGAAGGAGTATTTTGTGTCCTTCTCCATTGATGACACTGCACTTCAACTTTTGGAGGTTTGTTGTTTGTTTTGAAGTTATATTTTATCTATCAGCTGATAGAAAGGTCAAGTACGTGAGTTAAGAACATCAGTTATGGCCAGCACTGAGCCCAAGCTGGTTCACTCTGTATTTGCATTACAATGCCAGCCAACATATGATGTTCCCCAAAAGAACCTCTACTCTTTCCCCAGTGCATAGGATGGTCACTGCTTCTCAAGATCAGGTCTCTTACACACTGTTCGTGGCATATATCCAATGCAGTATTTTCTTCAGGAAGTTCTAACTCTGCTTCAAAGAAGGAATTAATTTCTTCATCAGTTTTTCTATCATATTAATTGTTATCATAATAGACAGTACTTCAAATCTGGATTATTTTTGGGTCCCCTATTTGAAACTACCAGAATCTGATTTTTCAGAATACACAGCATTATGCAGCAGCTTCTGAATTCACTTGCAGCCAGAAGAGCAAAGCCCTCAAGCAAATCACACCTCTGATCTCTCCCATCAGGCACCAGAATGAAACACCCAATTAATGACCATCTAGGAAAAACAATTTGCTTAACGTCACATAGCAACTCTGTTACAGAGGCACCAGAATTCAATTATCCAGCAGAAGTACCCAACTGCTTTAATCACACCACCACCCATTTTCTTCCAACCACCCCTCTGGCTCACTGGCTTCATCCATCCAAATTAAAAGCTACCACCCATTCAAAAGTTACCGGTTCCCTTTGTTATACAATTAACTTTTCCCTTGGAGATCCAACCCACCTTCTGAAGCAAGGCAGGGGTTCCTTAGAGATAAATATATCTGGTTAACAGATATATCACTTCTTCTCAGTGATGGCCAGTGACAGGACAAGGGGGAACGGGTGCAAGTTGGAACATAGGAGGTTCTGAGTGAACATAAGGAAGAACTTTGTCACTGTCAGAGTGCCAGAGCACTGGAACAGGCTGCCCAGAGAGGCTGTGGAGTCTCCTTCTCTGGAGACATTCAAACTCTGACTGGATGCATTCCTGTGTGATGGACTCTAGGTGACCCTGCTCCAGCAGGGGGGTTGGACTGGATGATCTTTTGAGGTCCCTTCCAACCCCTGACACTCTGTGATTCTGTGTGATCTATACATAAAGCTATGTAAGTATATAAGGCTCTATTAGTTATCACAGATGCATAGTTAGATATCTGGCTTATTAGTCACATATGTATGGTTGGCTAATATAAGGTTAACTAATCATCAACCACATTCAGAGAGAGGCTCAATTAAGGCTACATGGGCAATACTAATTCTGACATTTTCCAACTCAGGACCTTCACATTTCCAACATTATTGTTCTTCTATCAGTTGCATGTACTTTATCTGGGTTTCTACCTACAGCAAAAATCAGTTCTGCCACGTGACAACCAATGCAAGTTTGAGTATATCTCCTGCACACCTCTGCCTCTTGCTCAGATGAAAGGGGGAATGAGTAACTCCTGCTTGGGATAGCCAGCAGGTACAGACAACATTCCTCCTCCATCATGTCTGCACAGCAAGAGCTTGGATCACAGCACAGAACAGTTTCCCAGCTTTGACTGGTTCTGTTGGGATGGCTCCTCGTAGCGTAGACTCAAAGCAGCCATGAGAGGCTCATGTTCTTTGAGGATGGAGCCATCACTAGCTGAGGTTGAGAAGGCTGAACGCTGCTTTTGTAAAGGCTCCTTGGCTCCCAAGCCTCTGCTCCTGCAGCACTCAGGCTCTGAGGCTTTACAAAGAATCACAGCAGGACACAAAGAAGAGAAACATGCTTTTCTTAGCTCCTTCCTAGAACTCTTTTTCCCATTTGGGCTTCAATTTTCCCAGAAATATCAGTCTAATGCAGACTCAAACAATACTTTCTGGGCCCCGCTGGCTTTATCCGGCAAATTTATTAAAGACAAGGTCTTAAGAATGGAAACTATGAAGCAGCCTTGAACAGGGGCCTCCAGCCTCAGTCTACAAGCTTGTCAGGCCTCAAATTGGCCTCCAGGTCCTTGCTCTTTCTCCTACCATTCTCTAAGAACAATATACTGCAAGTTTTACTTGCATTTTGATCCACTTCACAGCAATCACGGGATTGAGCTTCACCAGTAGTTGAATCTCAATGTACAAAATCATCTTACTCTCCTATACCTGGGCAGCAGTGGCCATTTTTTTGGTACCATCTTGATTTCTTCTACAGCCCACTAAGCAGCTGCAAAGTTCTGGGTACAATTACTCCAGTGATCAAAGAACAACACCTTCAGTCTTGTATGTGATCTACGAATGATTCTGTGCTTTAACAGCATCTGTTTTTTCATTGACATAAGTACAAAACTTGGAATCAATTTTGATTTAAAGATAAAAACATGGTCAAAATAGAAAAAGCCTCTACTTACAAACTATCACCAAATGCACATCTGTGCCAAGACAAACTTCCACGTGCTCTGGGCATCGACCTTCCTTTACATACAATGTCAGAGCTATCAACCCAGAGCCAGTAAAAGAAGGTTCACTGATCTGAAAACACTGAATAACAGAAGAGGTTTAAAAGATTTCCAGCAGAATCACAGTGAAAGAGAACTGGATCTGCAATTGTGGGCAACAGCAGAGGCAGGGCTGGCATACAGAGATATGGTTTAGTGGTGATGGAGGTAGGGGTTGGACTGGATGATCTTGAAGGTCTCTTCCAACCTCAATGATTCTATGATTCTATAGCCAGTGGCTACTAAAACAAGCACCCACGCGATAGCTGTTACTTGCAGGCATCCAATTCACTTTAAAATAATAAAAAAAGGAAATAAAACTATAATCCCATTAACATCCCTAAAATTCACAACGAAGGAAAGAAAATCTGGGGGCATGTTCTGACTGTCAATCATTCGTGCTACTTTAAACAAAATTGGTTACTAACGACAAACTCAGTTTCAAGAACAGTCTGTTTGTTTTCTTTGGCATCCAACTCAAAACAGCTGAAGAGACTTGCCTAACGAAGTTAACAAGAAATTACTTCTGTTCTAAAGCAAGTAAGCCTTACCTCTGAGTGAAATTCTGCTTGTAATATTTATATAACACTACCCATATCTCAATCCATAAAACACGTAACCACATAGAGCAGTCTCTAATAGAACTGTAGCACAAAGTTGTGATAAACCTACTCAGCTTGGTCCTTCCCAAATTTAACAGTTGCCCTGGAGAGAGGGGAAAAGAACAGGGAAAAACAAGTTCCCTTATGATTTCCACACTGAGAAGCCTCAAAACATTCAATGGCTGTAGCCAGCATGGATCAAGCCAATCAGATATATAGACTTTGATATTAATTAAGAGATCGGGACTACAAATAAAGAGAGTATGTAGGTGTCTGGGCTGAGAAACACAAACTGGTGCTTGGAATTTGATATGGAATCCAAAAGAGCCTGCGTCAGTCCTTTGGAAAGCACCACAAGAGCTATTTGAAGATGCAATGCCAGAGCTGAAAGCCAACTCGCTGCAATAACCGGAAGGTAAATTGACGTCACCTGGAAATACACCCAGTCAGAACCAGTGCAGTAGCTGGCTCTGTGCCACACACCCAGCAGATCTCTCCCAGTCTGAAAAGCTTTGGAAGTTAAAGCTTTTTTGACTAGCAAAAACAAAAAAAAAATAAATATAAACAAAAAAAAAACCACAACAACCAAACAAAAAAAAACCCCCACAGCAACCAAAACCCAAACAAAAAAGCCTCCAAGAAATTGTCCAATGATTGTAGGACACCACTGGAATGGAAGCTTTAATTCTGCTGAATGGCACACATTGATCCAACGGACCAGCACGACAGACAGAACTATTGAATTTTGTTCAGATCAGGCATTAGGCCTGCAGAGAAAGGATTCACAATATATCTGCTCAGCTGGATTGAGCCACCTAAGCTCATGTGCTGTATCATTAATGTGCAGAACACTCGTACACTCTCTGAAAAAGGATCTTTTTTTAAAAAAAAAAAAGGATTTTATTCTCTTTCTATCTTGTATGATAAAGCTACTACTTTGCCCCAAAATCTCAGAGGAGCCCATGCAGTCAGATAAATTCTTCATTCTTACAAGGTGGGTGAGTTAAATAACGACATGTTGAACTGGGAAAAATCAAATGTAGAATATTAAAGGATTTCCTATGCCAGACGTGCACCATGTGCAGCCTTTATGGCAGCTCCTTTGGTCTGCTGGTGACAGCAGGCAGCATGAATTAAAAGCAGAGGAGCTTGCTGATCACACCACAAATGTTTCCTGCTCAGGCAATAAAAAGGCACAGCCAGCCATGAGATGCAAGATCCCTTTAGGAGTAACTGGCCAAAGAGACAAGGCCATCAGAGACATCATGGGGCTACCAGCACACAGGCATGACATGGAAAAAAGGGGAGATAGGATAACACAGGCCATGGTCTTACAGTGGGTGGGAGGGAAAAGAAGGGGAGAAGAGGGCATCAGAATGGTTGTTGTATGTTACAGGTTATTACAGGATCAAACAGGAAGAGGAAAGTGCTACCACACTGGGAAGATGGGGCATAATTGGTCTGAGCCCCCTTTGAAGCATGCTGCGTGGGAATAAAAAAGCCTATTTTTCTACCTGAAGAAAAGCAGGATTACCTATTACTTGTCTTTCCTACCCTAGAAATGGCTAGAAGGGATGTGAAACTACTTGATATGGGACAATTTAAAAGATAAACCATCTAACAGAGACGTAACAGGCACAGCACTTGAGTATTTTATCGGATCAGATGTTTATAAAGGCTAACCAGAATTTATGACAAATGTGATCTGTTCCACGTTCCTGATAGGAGTAAATATTTCTTTCTAACCCTACAATTCTGTACTGTGCCTGTGCAAGCAGCATATTCTCCCCCAAGAGCTTTTAGTGTCAGTATAATGATTCTTTCTTTATTTGAAGTAACAAGTTAGAAACCAAGAGATTAAGTGATTTAATCCAGAGACTCAGCATGGAGTAACAGTGCCCATTCTCCTATTGCAGCTTTATAAAAAGGAGCTGTCAAATCACTCCCAGTCACTAATGCAAGAAGAGGGTAAGAACCATGATCACCTCTTCCTCATCTCCCTGCAAGGAGCAGAATGCTTGTACAACCAGCCAGCTGCCCCACGTTCTACGTGGAAATTAATGGCAGAGTCAAACCAACCAACTTATCTGACACTCTCCACTATTTCTTTAGTCCTTTTTTGTAAAGTGACACATAATGGAATCAAAACAGGGTAATGGGAACAAATTCCTGAACAAACAAAAGAACATGCCTACTGGGTAATATTCAAAAGGCAGAGGCAATAGGAGTTTAAGGTTAGCAAGCAATGTGTATATATGTGTGTGTGTGTGTATATATATATATATACACACACACACACAATCTACTCCAGAAATACTTGTCATCTCGAGAAAAACCTCCTTCCCTCCCTCTGAGCTATTTAATATTGACAAGCCAAAAGGCAGGATGAATAAGAGTCACTTTCTACCACACAACCAGCTACAGACTCGTGACAATTTCAGAGAGTTTACATTTCAATTAAAGCTCCCAAAATACACACCGGTACGTTGGAATTAAAACAAAGGCCCAGTCTTCACTATCATGAGTACAAAAGCTATTTTATCTGGAACAGCAGTTGTAAAATAACTGTTTCTATATCAGTATTATCTTTAGCACAGAGAAACTTAAGATACAGCAAAGTGTCGTGCACCTGTAGAGCTTTTCTGAACTGAAGAAAAGCAAGGTTTAAGAGGCTCAAAGCTTCCATGTGAGACCAGTTTATCCTTTTATCATAAAGAAAGATCGTTCATCACTACCTCTTTTGTCTCCTCGAGGTCTGAGTGATCCACAGTCACATACAAATCATTCTGCAGGTACTTCAGTGCACTAAGAGGGTCAGTCTGAGCTTTTTCTTCAAACCTGCAAAGAAGAGACAAAAAAGCACGAGTGCAACAATTTCCTTCAGGACTGAGTATTGCTATTTCTAGAAAGAGCAAAACCTATCAAACAAAGCTTTCAACCAAGTATTTCCAAATAAAACAATGTTAATGGTAGCTTGGCCTCGTATTTGTTGAAGTATGTGCTTTCGAGCCAGCCTGAAACACAGTGGAGTGGTTTTTAGGGGTGTACAGGAGCTACAAGGGCAAAGTATTTCATTTTTACTAAAAACATTCAAAAGTGTACATACAGCAGCTCCTTAAACATATAAAACATATATATATAGTTTATATAGTGTATATAAAATATTTAGTACAGTCTGGTTTCCACAAATAAAGTAAGGTATGAGTAGCACCTCATGTGAGGAGCACAGCTCAGGCAAGCCTGGAGCACTCCAGCCACAGGGATATTTACATTCCTGACTGCATACAGGGATGGAGAATGCTCCCTGCTTCTGCCAGGCAACAGAAAAAGGGACTACAGGGGGTGAAATCCCCCAGATTGAATGAATGCTGCACCTTAATATCCCACCTTTGGAAAGGGCACACCTAGGCAAAAATCCTGTGCACCATCACCCTTATTTTCTCATTTTCTTTTAACAAACACAAACTGTAGCTTGTGTGAATTCCCTGAAGATGTTAATACAGCCCTCAGAAAATGATTCTGGGCTCAGCACCCTCAGTGAGCAGAGCTGCCTCCCTGCAGCACTGGGTTGGGTGCATAAGCCTGGAAAGAATGAGGTTTAAAATCACCTTCTGCTATCACCTCTCCACTGTGTGCAGTATCACTCTGTCATCTTCCAAATCCCCAAATACACAGTATTAAGCCCTCCCAGGAAAACAGCTCAGACAATTCTGCATTCCAGGACCCTAAAACTCTCATTCTCAGTTACTTAACTGCTGTGTATCAACTGTCTTGCAGGAACACAAGATATTTTATTCATAATGCATTTCAGTTACCTTTAACAGGGTATAGGCTATATTCTGTTGTCAAATGGAAAGTCATAGAATCAGAATGGTTTGTGTTGGAAGGGACCTGAAAGATCATCTAGTTCCAACCCCCCTGCCATGGAAAGAGACACTAAATAGTTATATTTGGTCACACTGAATAGATGTAATCATATTGTTATTTATTTGGGTCATCTACTTGGCTATTTATAATGTAGTAGACACCTGTAGCCCAAATTTTGGAACCATCTGAAGATTCAAGTCGTTTAGCCAGTGCACGGAGCACAAAGACTATGTCTGTTACCTGGTGTACATGACATCTTGGTAATTGAGCATGATTTCTTCCAAAATACTCAGATATTTTTTCTTTTAGATGCTATTGCCATGGTCCAGAGAGCTGAATTACCCTAAATAAGTGGAACCATTTACATCCTGATCTTGTGTGCTCAGCCAGCTTGGCTCTGCTATGACTGACTGGTACTAAACAAGTTAATAGGCCCAACAGGACTCCAGCAGATGCAGTGGACTTGCTGTGTACACCAGCCAAGTACCTGTTCTGGTACCTAGAGCTTGAGGGAGTGCAGGTAACAGGCAGCCAAGCGACTCCGCAGCAGCACAGCTTCAGCCCTGAGAGGCACATGAACTGGTCATGTTTGGCTCTCTCAAATAGACCCAAATAAACAGGAACACGGTGCATAAACCCCAAACTTCTGCCAGACAACACGCAGCAACACTTCCTCTGAGTGCAACTGAAAACAAGCAACCCAGAGCTGTCTCTGGAGGCTGTACAGCTGCACTAGCACACAGCCACACGTGGGTTTAATAAACCTCCCAGATTACTGGCAAGACCTTTATTCGTTCTTGTAGGTATTCACATCCATGGTGTGGCTAATCTGCAAAAGGCTTCATCCAGCCACACTGATTGTGAGCTGAGCATAGCAATTTGCTTGCTGCCTCAGAAGTACAATACCCTCAGTAAAAACCAACCTCCAACTCTTGGCAGAACCTGGTAACAAACTATTCTCACCCAGAACGCAGAAAAAGCTATTTATTGGCTTCAAATAATTTGCTGGGTCTTGAAAAGCTGTCTTACTGCTGCAATTTCTTCCCTTAGGCAACACTCTAAGCTTGATTTTGAAAAGCTGTTGCCCTAAATAGCAAATACAAGGTAGCTCTGAAACATCCAGAGTGCAAGAAGCTTCACAGTGTAGCCGAGTTCTGCCTAAGTGAGATCTTTCAAGTGATTCTGAATGAGAAACTCTGATGACCTCACCACAGTCGAGGCTCAGATGTGCAAAGGCATCCAGCCCCCAGACTTCATTAGCATCCTTGAGAGCTGTTACTATCTCCTAGCATACTGTTTCAGCAACATACTCTGTTTCTTTAGGAGGTGACAGTACCAAAACACAAGTTGATGAGCAGCAGAGTGAAAAGGGAATCTAAAACTTCCCCAAATCTCCCCTCATAACAGCCAGATTTTTCTAGTTTTAGAATCACATAGTAAAGCCAGAATGAAGTTAATTTTGTAGTTTAGCCTTGGCCACTGCTTTTTATTAAAATAATTTTTCAAAAATTAAGAATAATCTTTCAAAAAGTAAAAGTAATCAAGAAACCTGCAGACCATTACAAAACCATTGAAGTGACATTTCCCAAAACAATTCACAAGATATTCAAGTTTTAGCAATTTAGGGAAAAAAAGACACAATAGAAAAGAAAATTGTGAAACATCTTTGGTTTCTATACCTGTGCTTTCTTATGAGGTATTTGCAGTGTCTTAGCAGGTATTCCTTTGAGGGTCGACAGAGCTTCAGAGACCAGAAATCATCTAATCTCATCTTTGGAGAGCAGGACTTGCCAGGATTCCCTCCAAATAAGTAATGAACCTAAGCAAATGAGAGGCAGATCAAAAAGTTGGTTTGTTTGTGTACTTCCATTAAGCAAAGGTTATTCACTATGTCAGCATCTTTGGAGAGGTTTATTCTGGAGGGAGAAAACTCCTCCTTTCAGACAAGCTGCTCCATCTTGTTATTAGCTTCACTTTGTCCCTTAGGAGATGAAGAAAGTTCTCTTAAACTGCTTACATTTTAAGATAATAATAAAGCTGCACTGTTAGAACATCCCTCTAGCAGATTCCAGAGATATTTATAAACAAGCATACACAAACCATGCAAGCTCTTCCTTTAGAAAAAGCCTATGACGAAGATGAAGCCTTAAGTATGGGATGTATAAGCAGAAAAGAAGGACTGGAGCCAACTCTTGTTGCGCCGTTCAAAATTGATGCGAACAATGCTCAAACTGATGGATTACCAACCTCTTCTCCAATGCTGTCCTCAAAGACTCCAAATTCTCATTGTCATGAGAGAGGTTAAATTAAGACACCTGTGTTAAGCCCTTCTCTAATCTGGGGATGAGCAGATTATACCCATATAATTGTGAGACTCCAGCAATCGCGTTTTTTGAAGAAGGAGAAACATTTACACTTGCAAGGAACACTCAGAAAAAAGGGATTTTGTAGACACTCTGGCTCCAGTTACCCCAGTCCCTCCCAATCTTGGGAGATGACCAACAGGCCTGATCCCTGACATGTTCCATGAGCTCTAGAGAGCCTTAATTTGACTCACAGTTTCTGGAAGGGCAGATTTGTCCCACCTCAATACAGCAGCTGAGCTGCCAGACACTCAATGCACAGGGCACAAAGGAAAGACCCAACTGAATAAAGGGTTAAACAAAAAGCCAAACCTGGAATGCTAAGAAATGAGGAAAAACCATCATTCTTATTTAGAATCGGAATCATAGAATCACTTCAGTTGGAAAAGACCTTCAACATCGAGTCCAACCATCAACTCAAGACTGCCAAGTCCACCACTAAACCATGTCCCCAAGGGCCACATCCAAACATTTTTTGAACACCTCCAGGGACGGTGACTCCACCACTCCACTGGGCAGCCTGTTCTGATGCCTGACCACCTTTTCCATAAAAAAAAAATTACCCAATATTGAGGTTGAAATTCCCCTGGTACAACCATTACTGTGATTGTCTTCAAAAAAGTTCTAGCAATCCTGAGATTCCAAACATGGAAATATTAAACATACCTGTACACAAGTTCTTTTTTTTTGTAAAAGTAACTCAAATGAAGTAGTCTTTAACAGTCATTCTGATAATTTCAGGATACCATGCCTTTGAAATGCAAGGCTAACTACTGAGAAAGGCAATCTCAAGAAATGTGGACGTGTTAAAAAAGGACTGTTCATTTCTTCACATTGTTTGTTATTTCAGACTTTGAATTCTTGATATTAAACACACCACAGTCTTCAAATACTGAGGTTCACAAAGTCCAACAGGTTACCTTTCTCCATGGCTTTAAAAATATTCATTCAAAACAATGTATTCTGCATCCCACTGGTGCAGGCTCTCCTTATTTATATCAGAGGAGTTTAGAAAGGTCATTTCAACAGAGGTTTCTAAAAATAAGACTCTTCAAAACAAGCACATCAAACAGCTCTTCAGATAAAGCTGGGCAACTGCCATGATCTAGCAACCTTCATAGTAACTTACAAAATACTACTCTCTGCCTCACGGTACCTTACACATAGAAGTAAGCCATTAAAGGCAGAACAGTTATTTATTGTCCAAGATTAATGTCTGGGATGAAGACAAACCATTGAGGTTCTCCATACAAAAGTTAACACCTATTCCTCCTTAAAATCCACCTTACCCTCAGACTTTTGGGGTAGTTGAGTTTCCTAAATTTGATTAACAATCCATAGAATGATGACTAAAGTATATTTGTCTTTTCCAGTTCAGACTGGTTCAGACCAAAAACAAATTTAGAAAGTTAACTGCAAAATATTTGTGAAAGGTTAAGTGTGTCACAGTAACTTAAATTCATAGATCAATGAAGTTATAATAACCTAATTGGGGTTTCTGCTTTATTGGTTAATATGCACAAAGCTCTAAGCTTACTGAGCAGTCATGTATGCTACAAACAATTTTAAGTATATTTAAGCATGAATATAGAATCATAGAATTATTTAGGTTGGAAAGGACCTTAAAGATGCAGTTCCAACCACCCTGCCATGGGCAGGGACACCTCCCACTAGACCAGGTTCCTCCAAGCCCCATCCAACCTGGCCTTCAACACTGCCAGGGAGGAGCAGCCACAGCTTGTCTGGGCAGTCTGAGTCAGTGTCTCACCACCCTCACACCAAAGAATTTCTTCCTCACATCCCATCTCCATCTCCCCTCTGGCAGTTTGAACTCATTCCCCCTCGTCCCATCACTCCCTGCCCTTGTCAAAAGTCCCTCTCCAGCTTTCCTGGAGCCCCTTCAGGTACTGGAAGGTGCTCTAAGGTCTCCCTGAAGCCTTCTCTTCTCCAGGCTGAACACCCCCAACTCTCTCAGCCTGTCCCCAGAGCAGAGCTGCTCCAGCCCTCTGATCATCTTTGTGTCCTCTTCTGGACTCACTCCAACAGTTCTGTGTCCTTCTTATGTTGGGGACCCCAGAACTGGACACAGTACTCCAGAAATACCATTGGCTTTCTGGGCTGCAAGTGCACACTGCCAGCTCATGTTGAGCTTTTCATCAACCAACACCCCTAAGTCCTTCTTCTCAAGGCTGTTCTCAATCCACTCTCATTCCAGCCTGTATTTGTGCTTGAAGTTTATCTGATCCATGTACAGGCCCACTGAAGTCAGACAGTGCTAAAGAATGACAGTTGCTTCTGACACACAGGGCAAAGTAAGGTACCTCTGTTAGAGCCTATGCTTAGCAGTGATTAGTTCATTCAATCACACTTTCTCCTAGAAATGTTGCTGTGACCACTTAAGAGAGATGAATGTTGCAGCTAAACTAAAGAAATGACTCCACAGTCACTAACAGGTTGTGAGATTAAGTTCCTGAGGATAATGAACAAGGCTTCAAGTGTTCTCAAGTAGAAGAACAGGTAGGAGCTAGCCACTTGATAACTTTGTAGAGGTTTAGTATATCCCATTGTCTGCATTTTGATTTCATCTAGAAGCTATCATGTCTACTTCACACTGACATAAGTAGCTTAGCACCTTATTTCAGAAGATAATAAGTTAAATGAAAGTTACCCACCACATTAACCTAAATATTAACACTATACAAAAAGCTGTATTCATTGTACCATCTTTGAAGGAGTAATTACACCAGAAAAGCAGTAAGAGGAAAAAAAAAAATCACTGTATATGTGTCTGGATCCTCATACCTTGTGCAACTCATCATACACGAGTTGATGGGCAAACCTCGGGCAGGGCTCCTCTTCCTGAAGGCTTTTACCTGGATTCTCTTTTGCTGCTTGGTCATTCTTATAGACACAGGACCTGAAATACAAGGCAGTAAGTAATGATTAGTAGTACCTACAGGAAGCAGAAAAAGGTACTGAAAGGCTGCAAGGTAAAAAAGATGTCAATCTGAACTGCGTGGCATAAAAAAGATTTTTCTTTCTTCTCTATATATTGTCCTCTCTTGTCCCACCCCCATTCTGAGCTCTACAAAGAAACACATTCAACAATCAGAGGTGGTCATCTCAGCTGAACACAGTCCTAAGTCACAAGCCAAACAGAAAAAAATTCTAGAAAATTTTATGCCATGAGCTTTGGAGGTATCTTTAGATGTTGCCTTATTTGCTAGCAGAATTGTCAGCATGAAGTGTTTTCCATTATGGAGATGACCATCTTGGACACAGCTGAGCTACAGGCTACAAACTCCAGCAAAGCCAGCACTTCAAACACCGATTTCCAAGAAGACGTAAGTTGTTTATTCCAACTGAAACCCCATTTTTTCAAAAAACAGCATTCACACCCTTCAAAGCGATTGGGCCCACATTAGAAGAGACCTTGGACGCAAAAATGCTGCCAACTCTGGAAAGGGGCAGTGGCAATCAACCACCAAATACCATACAGCAAATAGACGAGGAGCCATTTCGTCAGAATGCTGGCTCTGGCCTAAGGTACCACTGCAAAGAGTTGAGGGACCTAACATGAACACTTCTCCAACACCACTCATGCAGGAGACCAGCTTTCTGAGTTTCCAGTAACTCGTACCACGTACGCTGATCTTATCAACTTTATTTGACTGAATTTGAATAAAGTAGAATCATTATGGTTGGAAGGGACCTCCAGGGTCATCAAGTCCAACCTTTATCCCATCATATTCCTAACCATTAGACCATCAGACCACGGCCTCAAGTGCCTCATCAACCCGTTTTTTGAACACCCCCAGGGACGGTGACTCCACCACCTCCCTGGGCAGCCCATTCCAGTGCCAAATTTGCTGCACTGATGATGAATCCTGGCCTTTAAAATTTCCTACAGGAAAAACTTCTTAGAACTGCTTACTTCCTCTCATCCTCTCCACCTGCCTCCAGTCAAGAAATTCACATGATTTCCCTCCCTCATCTGGCTTATTGCCACGTTGTCTCCAAAGACGACAGGAAAAAGAGGTGCCTCAAGGGAATTCAGTTGTCTTCAACGCTACCATTCCATGGCTGTAAGAAGTTCTGGAGTTACCTGGGAGACAGGATCGTGTAGGATTGCTTTCAAATGAAAGTCAGTGTAGTGTTAGAAATACCACCCTTCATTGACTTACCAGCTGTTCCTCACAATGTCATAAATCCAGAAGGAATTCCTTACATTCTCTTCCCGCTTCTCCTTGTCTTTACTGAGCCCTGACAAGACATGGATTTCATTCAGTTCGGGATCAATGGTAGCCCTTTGAGTGAAACCTGTCATTGGAACTGACAAAAAAAAAAAGAAGTTACACGCTGAAAACAACAAAGGATACAGAAAGGGATCCAAGAATCAGACAAATTCACTTCCCTCCCCCTGCAATTCAGGAGGTTTCCTAATATCCATGGTAAAAGCATGAGATTTCACAGAACTAGCCCTTCAGTATTCTGGGATAAAGAGCACCTGAAGCTTAATGCCACTACCTAGTTTGCATACTTGCCTCTTGCCTCCTTTTAATTACTTTCACCTCTTCATCTTTCATATAAAACCAAAACTTGGGCCTGAGTGATCCAAAGCTGGTATTTTCAATGACCCCTCCTGCACAGCGATCTCATTATTTATCACAACTTCAAACTGAAATGGTGTATCTCAAACCAAGGGTGCAGAAATCACTAAGCAAATGATCTGCTTCTTGCACATTCCCTCCAAAGCAAAGTAAGAGGCAGGAGGAGAAGAAACATTCACCCAGAGGCTGACTCTTTCCCCACTAAGCACAAGTCCAATGCAAATTCTTTTATTCCCTTCCTATTTTCTGACTTCTGGAAAGCATAAAAACCATTCTGAGAGCTGGTTTCCTACAAAAAGACATGGGCAAAAGTATTTGGGAGACCACCAGCTCAGAAACGAGGAGTCAACTGCCTCCAGATAAAGCTAGATGAGCCTTGTAGATACGAGCAGAGTGATTTTGTTATTATCTCACCCAGAAAAGGAAGCACCGAGTCCAAAAGTCTAATTCCAAAAGCTGGGAAATTAAAAAAAAATTAAAGATGAACTCAAGATTACATAGCTCACAGGTTCGCATTGCTTCCTTTAGGACAAAGATGTCACGGAGGGGTTTTTTTGTATTTTCAAAATAGTTGCAGTATAATGACCAAGCTACTCTTCTGTTCCATCTTCAGCTTTAAAAATCTGGTGAAATACTGAGGAATCCAGCAGTTTTCATCATAATTCCCCGAAAAAGGGTCAGCAAATTTGTTTGGCAGTCCTTTTTGTTTGTTGTATAATTCCCCATTTCCTGTTTCCCTAGGCAACCACCCTTCCAAAATGTATTTGTGAGGAGCACGTGATCTTTGTTTACAAATCCTGTTTGTCTCATTTCTCTTTCTGGGTCATTTTACAAAGACTGGTAAAGGTTCCTGGCCTTCGATCAAGATTTTGGCATGAAAAATTCTCAGAACTCTTCTATTTTGCAAATTCTTCTCTGCAATTAACTGTGAACTCCACACACGGCCTAGAAAACAAGCCCTACACTAATAAACCGTTTATTATTGCTATTTAAGAACACCAAAAAATGGTATTTTGCAAGGCCATTCTGTAAGAGGTTTCATTCTCATACTTCAGTCTTCTCATCTGGTAGGTCAGGAACGTAATAAACCTCAATTGAAAAGTTCTGAGCAACATTTAGCTTTCTACAGTTACCAAAATATTTAGCAAAGCCAAAAAACTCAAATATTTCTTAAAAAAAATAATAAAATTGCTTAATTCTTATGTAAATTTAAGTAGAAACTGAAATATATTCAGGTAATTCATTCTCAGAGCCCCATCAACAAAATTCTTGTGTATGGTTCTACGGAAAAGCAGGAGGCAAAGCCTTTGGAGCCCTCATCAGAATAAACCTGCCTATTTTGACCTCCAATTGTGCCACGAAGTTTCAAAGGAAAATTAACCCAGTTTATAAGCAAATGGGTGGCAGAGCAGAGAAAAAAAACCAAAGGGAACAATGCTGGCACAACAACAACTACATACCTTGTAGCTGCAAAACACAAGGGAGTTTTTAAATAAGACTAATGAGTACTGTGAAAGTCACCCAAGAAGGAAACTAAACAAAAAAAGAGACAATCATAGACTAAAAATCATTATTTTTTTAAAAGTATCATATAATGTGTTTGCTTGCAGTCAGGGACTGAATCGTTGACCCAAAAGGATTAAATTCAAGGCATATTTGAGACAGTCCTGGCAGGAGAGCCATCTAAATTTGATCAGCAATGCTAATATACCTTGGAAATGTCTTTGCAAACCTATCTGCTGCTTTGAACGTTCGAGACCACGCAGGGTTTTTAGAAGAAAAGCATGCAAATCTTCAGAGCATTAATACCTCGGGCTCATTGAAATGAAAATTATTATAATTATGAGGCATACGGCTGCTATATTACCATTGGTACAGAAAGGGTATGAAACTTATCTATGGAAGTCCCATCCCTCCTCCTGAAATGTTTTTAAATAAATGAATTTTGTATCTAGTTTGTGCTCGATTTCCTGAAGCTGAAATTATTATTTAAATAATGAAGAAGGGAAAAGCTGAGAAAGTTCAACGCCTCTATTTTTTTTCCACTCTTGATAGTAAGAACAGGATTTATCTGCAGCAACTGCAATCCAATCCAAATTCAAGACAAGTAATTTCAGGCTTCCCTCAGCTGTACACCAACCTCTTCTTGAGACTGTTGGAAATGCAGAATGTCTGAAAAAATATATTAAAAAATGTATATCTCTATATTTAGTAAGGGTCTAAGATGAGGAGTAACTTACATAAACCCTTTGACCTATCTAAGCAACTGTGTAGAAGCTTCAGTAATGCCTTAGGCTAGATAAAGTTGACATCCGGTCTTCTGCAGACGAAAAAGAAATTAGAAAGTCAGATGTAATGATAAAAAAAACCACAAGACAACACAAATTTGGTAAACAAGTCCTTGAAAAATAAGTAGGAAATAAGGTGAGCTGCTACACAGCAAGAGGGAGATGCTGTGATATTTTAAACACAACAGAAACATCAAAACTATGTTCATCAAGGAAGTCTGATCCTCGACAGAGCAAAAGGACTGCACAAAATCCTCCTGCCTGACAAACGCTTCCACTAGGGGGTAAGAGAGCTTCATCATCCACAAGTGCAGAGGACTGGCAGTAAATACTGGAGATAATTCAAATGATTGTGGTCAGCAGATCAGAGAGGGACACAGGCTGTAAACCTGCGAGGAGTATTTGTGATATTTGGGTAACAAAACGTATGTTGGGAAGGAACTTTCATTCTGCAGAGGAGACAAAATTGAAGCTGTGACAGTCATTGATTGCTTAGGATATGTGGGTTTTTTTAATTTTAGGACTCAAGAGTAAAAAGGCCATAAATAACAATGGCCAAGAATCAGACGTGGCAATGCCAGTGCACTGCAAGAACTGTTATTGCAAGGTACGCGATCCAAAGGGTGTGTATGAAGTGGTAAGAATGGCTCCATGGAAGCTCTTCTGCTTCTTCACATAAACGTAGATGAAAATCAGCCTTGGAGCAAATCTCCACTGATTTCACAACCTCCGGAGTGCCTCTCGGGCCCAGCACTCGCTCAGGTCAGCTGTGGGCAGCCAGCTCGAGGACACAAAGCAGTGACTGAGGACTTAGCCCTGGCTGTTTTGAACACAGCACTGGCCCGTCGCTATGAGATATTAACTTGGCTCCTATGACAATACATTACTGATTGAAGAGAAAAAGCTGTACAGAGTCATTACTAAACATAAGACAATCCCAGAAAAGTCTAGCAGATAGTGAATGCTTTTCTTGTGCCACTGGGGTTTTTTCCCCCCATAATCTCCTAGGGGGGAGTCCCCCATGGGACTCATACCCAGTCCAGGGTAGAAGGACAGTAACCAACTGAGAATCCGAGGTCCGAATGCTCTCTCCAGAACTTAACATTTACTTTTATATAGTAAAAAAACAAAAGCTCACTAATTCAGTATTTGCAAACAATGCTCAGCCACACAGGCCTTGAGTTAGCAGCCAGTTCCATAAACAAGTAGTAATTCCTGAGAAAGCTTTGATAAGATCCTGTGTAACCCTGCACAACATGATTTCCACGTAAATATAACGCACAGGGAAGTTTTTCTACAAGTGACATCTAATCATGCAACAGTTCTGTTCCCAGTACCACAACCCTACTTACAGGCATTTATTTGATCTTAGTGACCATTTCAACAAGCTGAATGTTTTTTGGCTTCTACGTGCAAACCGCTACAGTTGTTTCAAGCGCGATGTTGGCTGCTGCCAGTATCTAAGCAGGAAAACAAAGCTTTTACAACACAGAGGCAGGGTTTGCAAAGCAGTAAAACCGAGTCCACGCAGATGTGGTTCTCACAGCACTAGACAGAAGTTTGGAAACTAAAATTAAGTATTGGAATAGATTGCCCAGGCCCAGGGAGGTGGTG
This sequence comes from Aegotheles bennettii, assembly GCA_013398125.1. Classification (NCBI taxonomy): domain Eukaryota; kingdom Metazoa; phylum Chordata; class Aves; order Caprimulgiformes; family Aegothelidae; genus Aegotheles; species Aegotheles bennettii. The sequence continues at coordinate 59,999 of VZRW01008805.1, forward strand.
GAGTCACCGTCCCCAGAGGTGTTCAAGAGGCGTCTGGATGTGGCGCTGGGTGATGTGGGTGAGTGGGGATGGTGGTAGGGGTTGGACTGGGTGATCTTGAAGGTCTCTTCCAACTTTGATGATTCCATGGTTCTCTCACTCAAGGGTATACTATAGTATGTTTTTAAACATGCTTAGAAACACAGCATTGGCAAAGCAATGATATAAAACTTGTAGTCTACAGACCGCTTCTGAAGGATTCGTGAAGGGTAGCTAAGGGAAGGGAGCTCATCGACAGCCCTTTAGTACCACCTTACTGCCAACCCCACTCCAAGTGACTTGCAAGCATCCTCCCTCCTTGTGATGCCTCATGATTAAAAAATAGGAAAAAGCAACATCACACGGATATTGCTGTTCACCAGAACGTGGCACCTTCCTGACAGATTAATTTAAAAGAAGTGGTAGGTCAGCAAATTACTCCATACCACTACCTGTAATTCACACAACACTGAAGCAGCACCTCCCCTGAACTTTAATGGAGCAAACCTTGATGAGTGATAGAGACAGCATGCAGGCCAGCTGTTGACACAGCAAGATAATGATTATCCTCTTGGATTTTTCATGATGAGACCGCACTTGGCAGTCAGTCAAGAAGAAGCTAAGGAGACCATTTGAACAGTTTGGTTGTCACGTTCAAAAAAGCAACAACTCGACGTTCAACGCTCAGGTCTCTCCCAAGCAATGTAAGATTTTGGAAAAAAAAGGTCAGGTAGCATCATCTGAAAAAGTACACGTCTCTGTAAAGCATCCTTAGGATCTGGCGACTGCCTGCTCTCCTCCTCACCTTCATAGTAGGGGGAAAGTATTTTGAGATCGGTCCAGAGAAGCGCGTCGCAAAACGAAGAGCACATCAGGTGCTTCCATGGCAAGGGACATACTGGCCCCTGTCAAGGCAGCCCTTAAACTGAACACAGAGGCAGGGTTTGCAAAGCAGTAAAACAAAGTTCATGCAGATGTGGTTCTCACAGCACTAGATAGAAGTCTGGAAACTAAATTAAGTGTTGGAATAAGGGTGGGGGG
>VZRW01008805.1:61079-82575 GCA_013398125.1 Aegotheles bennettii
ACGGGGGGTGTGGGGGGGGGGGTGGGTGGGTTCACCACACCTGGAGGTGCAAAACACGTCAGGTGTCACAAAGACAACCAAAACGGGATATTCAGACTGCTTGTCTGGGTTGGATCCTGGCCATGCTGGGCTAGCTGTGCTTTCTGGTGTGCTCACTGTTTTTCTGCCATCATTGTGTGTTGAATGAGGATTCCTGGGCAGGCTGGGCCGCCTCTGTCCGTGGTGCTTACCCTGAAGCCTCCCATCCTGCAGGAGCTCAGCTCCAACCGGGAACGAGCACCTACCCCGGCAAAGAGACATGGGAGCTTCACTGGTAGCTAAAAAAATATTTGCAGTTAGCCTGTAGGAACTACTTCACTATTAAAAGGAGCCTCAAGGACACCTAAACCACCTTCTCATTTGGAGGTTACTCAACGCCAAGGGATATAAGATGATCTCGATTCCTTCGTAGAAGGAAATTCTCCCTCTGACCAAGAGCTCTGACACACCACCTGAGTCAGGGCCAAACAGGATTATCACAGGAACCTTGACCACAAGTGTTCCCATTAGCTCCCTCAGACCTGAAATGACTGCCCGTGATTAGTCATGGATTGCGTGCTAAGCAAGTCAGGCAAGCTGTCAGGATAGACTTTGGGAGACATCTGACACCGGTGGCACATCTACACCACGTGTATGCTTCAGAGATACACCCTGGCATATGCACGCTGGGGTTGGGGGGGGTATGGTGGTGGTGTTGTGTGTTTTTGTCTTTTTTTTAAAGTAATCAGAAGTATGAGACTGCTTTAGAAGGGTCCCTCAACATCCACATTCCTGCCTCTCCTCCAACCACAGGCTCTCCAGCAGTTCCCGCAAGTTGTGCCACTACTGCATTGCTCCACATCTGACCCATTACCACCACTGTATTCTATCCCTCACTCCCATTTTGCCCATTCTCTACCTGAAATAACAAATTTCTGGCTCCTGACAGTTATCAGGAAGCAGAAAGATAACCATCCCTAATGGCCTGATTTCACTGCTGTCCTCCTTGGACAGCAAAGTACCGGGATTTTTGATGCAATGAGCTGGAGAAACAACCCATGCTCACTTGCCAGTGGCATTTGCCTGACATGAAGAGCTGCAAGGCTCAAAGCAGACCAAGTCAGGAGACATTTTTGTAGGCAAAGCTGTGTGCAAACCCAGCTTTTAGAAATTGTACCTCCATCAAATTCGTAATGAATAAAATTATTTATTTCAGGAATTACATAAAACGCATCCAAACTTGCTGAAATTCTTGTCCTTTACTCCCAATCAAGCAACTTTAAGTGCTACTTAGCACTCAATATTGTTAGGAATTACAGGAATTAAACAAATTAAATTATTAGGAATTAAATAAAATTAAAATAAATAGGAATTAAATAAAGGAATTAAATAAAATGTATCCAAACTTGCTAAAATTGACCTTTACTCCCAATCAAGAAACTTTCAGTGCTACTTAGCACTCAATATTGTCTCAAAAAATATCATCTATACAAGGAACTGGTACCAGGATCAACACCAAGAGCACAGCTAAGAGCAAAGAAACTCTGAAGAGCATAAATCTCTCATCTAGAAGATAACAGCAGCAAACCCAACACATCATTACCGTGGTTTTCCAGCACTGCAACAACTCTGCATTACTGATATTCCTCAACTATTTGGTTTACTGCGTTTTTAAAAATCTCCCTACTCTAATGGAAATTTTAAACAAATGCACAATTAAGTTCTTTTAGAAAGGAGAAGAATCAAAACAGCTCAACTAAGAATAGAACTGAATGCCGCATGCGAGCCAGGAACAAAATGTAATCATGGGATTTTATAGGAACATTTAGGTCAGGCATCCTCAACTTGACTCATCACACCGAGCAGCTTAAAACTTCACAGCGACCAGAGAGGGAATCACTTTGTTCACACAGATCAAAATGGTGTATCACCACCTCACAGGAGCACAAGAAAGACTTGCTTTTTGGGGTGAAAACAGTGGTGTTTGCATTTGTTGTCTGAATGTAACAAGCATTTTGCCCTCTTCCTGTTAAGATGCAAATAATCCCAGCATTTTCTTTCAAAAGCGAAGGGAACATTCGGATCTGTTTGTTTACTTTCTACACACAGGAGAACAGTAAACTGAAAATCTCCTCGTGAATTATTTCCAGTGAGTCATTTTCTTGCAAAGTCGACTATTCACCAGTTTGGGGCCTGTGGGAATGAAGAGGAGGGCTAAATATTATCATCTCATTTGCCTAACCAAACCTTGCAGTTAATGTGCTTGCTGAGAAACAGAGCTCAGTGCCTTCTCCAGCCTTCTCGGCATCTTTAAATCTAGAAGCAAACACAGGTGTCAGCCTAAAGCCACTTGTTTTAAAGCTTGTGGCTATAAAGAAATGTAGCTTTTAAAAAGCAAGATGGCAGAATGCTAGCAATTTCGTGGAAAAAGATTTAATTCTTTAAAAGCTCTAAGGACAACAAACAGTGCGTGGGTGTGTGCAGAGCAGCATCAGGCAACATGCAGGCACCTTAATAAAGGAGATTGTCAACAGTACAAGCTGGCTCTTTCTTGGAAGCACTCAAGTAAATAAATTACACCAGAGAACAAGAGCTTGGGTACTCTTCTCCCTCACTGGCATAACTAAATTAATGAGCAAACAATAACTCATAACCATCAATAATTCACTTCAAAAAGTTCAGCGAGAATATTTGCTAAAAATTAAGCCTGATCGAAATAAAGGAGGCAGCCTAAATCCAAGATAAATTAGCTCCCAGGGATTTTGGTAACTGAAGGGAGAGAAAACAGTAGCAGGACTAAATATACATAAAGTGGGAAATATTCATAATTTCTCTCCTATGGTAGTAAACACTGCAACACAAATTTGCTGTTCTGAACCGAATGCTGAAAATCAGGATATTTGCAACACAGGAGAATGATGTGCTTATACACACAGGAATCCTTTTTGGAAAGAAAAGAACATTCATCTCTATGTCATTTGAGGAGAAGAGGTAGAAAATCAGTTCTTCATGGTTGTGTTACAATGCCTTTTGGGTGTTTTTAAAGGCTTCTGGTATACAGAACTGTGCCTGGTGGATACAGCTCCTGTGGTATGAATCAAACAGGACTGAAGCCTTGTTCCTTTCCTCCTACCTTTTTTTTTTACCCCTCCCTGATACTTTAGTACAAGAATAACAAGGTCTCACCTTTCTGGTCAGCTCCTGCCAGGCAAAATAAGCTCTGTCCCCCTGCTTCAGTTCTCTGTCACTGAGCATCTCACCCACCTTTCTGCATCTCAAACCAAGCAGATGCTTTCAATATTATGGCATCTTTCACTTGGTGAAAACTAGAAAATAAATTGCTTTCTCTTTTCCTGGGTTAAAGGAAGTTATTCAAAGGAGATATTTTTAGTTCTTAATTCAATGTATTTTTTTTCCTTTGAGGGGCTATGTGGTTTCATGCATCAATTATTTGTATCGGGCTGAAGTTGGTGAGTGTCAAATGACAAGGAGGACAAAAGAGCTGGCATAAATTTAACCTATATACCGTGGAGTTTACTTGGGTACACAGAGCTAGTTAAGGATTCTAACCTGACACCACAGAACACCGAGGCTGGCCTTTCACCTACTTCACAGTATATTCCTCATTTGTACTGACAGGAATAAATGGCTACGTAGTTATACTCTTACCCATCCCTGAATCTTTTTTGGTGCCATCTGATATGATGTCCACGTGATCGCTGTCTACGTCGTAACTGAAGAAGTCATTCAAGTAAGTCTTCGATCTCTGGCCACCAAACACATACAGGCAGCGATTTTTCTAGAATGGAAAAAAAACAAGTATGTCTTCACCAAGCTCAAGAAAGTATGTTGGCCAACTGTGACCACTAACAAGAACACAAACAAAACAAAGAGTAACACATACATTTCTTCTAAGTTTAAAATCGTGCCTTAACTATCAGATCCACCAATCTTTATTTGGAAAATATCTTCTACCTCCACCTCTTCAAAAATTCACAGAAAAACCATGCAGAACAGTTTATTATTCCCAAACTCAAAAACTTGCCAATTTTTGGTTGGATTCTTGATCTTCTTGACTCTTGTATTCATGATTTCTCAGTTTCCAGAGCTAAACCATTAAGGGCTCGCAGCTTCTTGATCCCAAAAAGCCTACTACAAATGTAATTTTAAAGACTTTGTGATCTACATGAAACAACAAACCTGGATCCAACAGAGTTTCAGCTCGAGTGTCATCAGGCAGATTTTACATAGTTAACTGTTGTAGCCTTGCCTGACGGAGCTATAGCTTTAGAATGTTAAAACAGGAATTCATTTTTCAAGTTTAATATTAAAGAATTAACTAACTCTCTCCACATCTAAAACTCATTAGATTATAACTTCACTGTTAACAAAAAAAAAAAACACAAAAAACCATACAAAACAAAAGAGGGACTGTAAGAGAAACCATCCAGGTACCAGCTCTTCACTAAAATCAGAGCAGGGGAAGAGCATGCAGCAAGCCAAGAATAACAGGTTTATTGCTTCTTTTAAGTTTGCCAAGTGGAAAGTCCGTAAGAGGCAGATTATTTTTCTTTCAAATGGTTGAGTAAACAGCATAAAGACCCAAACTTCCATGGCCTGTACTTACAGAAACCTGTGTTCTTACGTTCACCACAGACATCATTTGAAAAACCATCCAGTACATGTCCAGAATTTTGTGTGGCTATGTTTTTGACCAATGTTTTTGACCAGATTTCAGAGAAAAAGCACAGTATTCACTATAAAAATTCTGATCTTTCATTTGAAAGGAAAAGAGAAATAAATTCAGTAAATTGTTCAAACTGGTCAGTTTTCAATCGATGGTATCCAGTCCACACTTGAAAGCCACAGTACTAATTTCAATTCTCTTTCTCCTCACTCCCAGGTCAGTTTAATGTCTGAAAAAACACCTTGCAGTTCCCATATCGTGCACTAAGGCAAGTATGTGTTTGATGAGCACATCTGGAAAGATAATTGAAGATTTCGGGTTTTTTAATGCCCAATACTAAAGCACTGCACAGCTCTGTCTCTCCCCATTCCTCTGCCTTTCATCAGGCTCTGGATGAAGTGCCCATATGCCATCTGTGCCCAGCTGTTAACAGCTGCTCAAGACAAGAAGCAGCAGCTGGGTGCTCAGCATAGAGGAATATGAAGCCTGTAAATCTCAAGACACACTCAGTAAGCCCCCTGGCACTAGCCAAGTCTACCATTCCAGTAGCCACATAGGGTATTCACTAGACTAGACGCTTCTAAGTCGCTCTACCAACTTTAAAAGAAAAACTTGAACCACATCCTTTAGGTCTATTTACCAATATTCAATTAAAATGAACTATTTAAATTTCACCTTGCTTTTTACTTGAAATTGTATTCAGTTGAAAGTCATGAGAACTCCAAGCCTTGAATTAATACCATCTGCGCTTACCAAAGCGGCATCAGAATGTCAGTGAACATAAAATCAAATGAGACAACACACCACTTGGGAGATTAAAGAGCTTCAAACTTGCAAGAAAAATCTAAACCAGATGTTCTACTTAAAGTCAGGCATCAGGAATCAAAGCATGATGTGGGTACTTACAGAATGGAATAACATACAGTGTCCTATTCGGGATTGGATATCCTCAGGTCCAGCATTACAGGAATCCTCTCTCAGAAGTTTCCATGTCTGACATTGGCAGTCGAAAGCAAACAACCCACTGAACTGTGGTTCACTGGCTCTGCTGTCATCAACACTGCCATTGCAGGTCAGGATCCTGCCTCCAAAGGTGTAGATCATGTGTTTTTCAGAATCCATACACATCTGTAAGAATGAGAGAAAGAATTCTAAGCCAGCACACTGAGACTTGAACACGCTGAGATTTAGGATTAAACATCCCTCCCCGGCAAATGATACCTAGTAAGAAAGTATTCTGCACATCTCCTGAACCTCTAATGAACACAAAAGAATACGTGTCTTCACGATTGACAGGTCTCAATCTCAGAAAACAGTCCTTTATTTAAAATGTGAGTCTAATTTTAACTTGCTTATTTAGTAAGGAAAGAAAAGTGGCTACGTTCACTTCTCATCACACAAAAAACTTGCCCTCAGCTGCCGATTTTAGGGAAAACACATTTTAGAGTTTTTCACCAGGATTCAGAGCCAATTCTGTCAGAAAGTTAACAGAATATTGCCTTGGACAATGGCTATGCAAGGGAAAAATTCAAAATCACTGCTAATTTCCTGATTGCCACTCAACCAGTCCAAACCCAGGCTGCCATTTGTTACCGAGACTCCATCCCAAGCACATATTCACTGCTACCCCCATTACTTCAACATAAAGCAGGGCCACAACCCAGCCAAGGATTTTTGATGAGGCTGCAGCAGAAATATGTTTATTCCCAAAGCCTGAATTCAGGCTATGGTACAAGAGATGCATCACAGTACAAATCTAACAGAACTCCCTGACTCCAGGTGATGCTTTCGGACACAGTGCAATGCAGAAGGTTATAAAACACCAGAGAAGAAAGAAAACAAGAAGGAAAAAAATATAATAGACAAGATTACAGTAAGATAGAGATGCTACTCAGCAAAGCCTACACAAAACACTTCTGGAGCAGACATTTTTGTGAAGGTTAAACAAAAACTGCTATCGCAGTAGGTACTGAGGGAGAGAAAAGAAAGAGCTGCAGACTGCTAAAGAATTCAGGGAGGACATTCCTTCCTAAGAGACAGCGGGGGAAAAAATAAAGAACTATTTCAGAAGCAGGCAAAGAGGGTACCCAGAGTAGCCTTGCCAGCTGACAATTTACTTTTGCTTTTTGCCCAACACCTGGGAGACTGGTATCCGTTATTAATAGAACAGAAAGACTGATTGGATTTTGTTCTGCCGACACCGCGTATCTTTAATTTTCGGTGTCAGCAGAAACACATATTGCTCTGGCAAACAACAGCTTTGGTTACAAAACAGCTCGTACCAATAAAAGCAGTTCTTGGGCTGCTTTAAAACAGAGTACTGATGTGTTGTTTCTTGGCTGAGCTTCATGAAAATCAATTAAGAACAAACTACTTTTTTCCAAGTACACAAAAGTCATTAAAAACACAACATAAGTAAAAAAAGTCTTTGGTTTGAACACAGGGACACATGTGGCTTTTTAAGAGGATTAGCAGCCACTCCCCTAAGGTGTTTCAATCACTTCAAAGCAAGCATTCTACAAATTTTAAGAGATAACCAGTTTTGAGAGCATCCTGATCCTGTTGGCCTCATTTCAGCAGCTTGCTTATAGTGTTCTTCCTGAGGTACCATCCACAGCTTTACAAGTTGTTCCCCAACGCCCTCTGAGTAGGCAGATCTGCAAACCCAGCTCAACGACACTGATTAAAACCAGCTGAACTGTGCTTTGAGCTTTAATAGAATCACAGAAACATTTTGGTTGGAAAAGACCTTTACTATCATCAAGTCCAACCATTAACACTGCCAAGTCCATCACTAAACTACATCCCTAAGCACCACATCTACATGTCTTTTAAATACCTCCAGAGATGGTGACTTGACCAAGCCTTTGGGCAGCCTGTTCCATTTCAGTGAGGAAATTTTTCCCAATATTCAATCTAAACCTCCTCTGACACAACTTGAGGCCATTTCCTCTTCTCCTATCACTTGTTCCTTGGGAGATGAAACTAACACCGACCTTACTGGAAGCTCCTCTCAGGTAGTTGTACAGAGTGATAAGGTCTCCCCTGAGTCTCCTCTTCTCCAGGCTAAACAACCCCATTTCCCTGGGGAAATGCTCCTCATAAGACTTGTGCTCTAGACCCTTCATCAGCTTCACTGCCCTTCTTTGGACACGCTCCAGTACCTCAATGTCCTTCTTGTAGTGAGGGGTCCAAAATTGAACACAGTGTTCAAGGTGCTTTTTTAGCATAAGGCATCATCAGTCACAATAATAAAGTGTCTTAATAAAATGAATTGTTTGGAAAAGGTTTTTATGATTCTTCTGACTCGATCTGATTAGAATACCAGCAGTCAGTGGCATGAGACAAAAATTAGAGACCACAGCCTTCCTTGACACGGCTACGTTACCTGGTAGAGTTCTTCTAAATTGCAGGAGGCTACAATCAAAACTAATTCACAAATATTGGAGTGAGAGTATCAGTGTGGCTGACCTGATGATCAAACACGAGCTTTGGACCTCCATCCGCTGCTGTGTCTTCACTCAGCAACATCCACGTGTTGGTGTCAATGTCATAGCGATAGAAGTCGCTCTTCAGAGATTTGCTGTTCCTCACAGAGGAATCCAGATAGCGTCCCAGCGTGTAGATCTGCCTTCGTTGAATGTCAATGCACATCTTGTGGCACGACCTGGCACTAGGACCACTCTAATAAAGAAAAAAATAAAGAGAATCATGTATTTAATATTGCTCCACGTAGGTCACACCCAACTAAGGGCAAATAAGTACTATCAGCAATGGGAAATCCTTTGAGAACTCCAGAAAATCTGCTTGTAATCAGACAAATACAGGATTAACATACAAATATTTATATAAAAGGACACTCCATAATTTCTTTGGCCTTTATAAAGACACCAGCAAAAGCTTCAGCACATTTTATTACAACAAACTCATGGTTTGAAGCTTTTTCGTAAGATTCCTTAGAAAACAGACTGTGTCCTCCAGATGGTGGAGTCACCATCCCTGGGGGTGTTCAAAAAACAGGTTGATGAGGCACTTGAGGCCATGGTCTAATGGTTTAATATTTAGGAATATGATGGGATAAAGGTTGGACTTGATGACCCTGGAGGTCCTTTCCAACCATAATGATTCTATGATTCTATGATTCTAAGAAGTGACTCTCAGGTGGGTGAAAGGTACTTGATGTTTTAAAATAACAGAAGCTGATGAACACGAGAGGCAAATTAAGATGTCACAGCCTATAAATAACTACATAGGAGGAAGATTAAGAAGTGCTGTATTACAAGAGCCCCTGTTTTATTAATAGGCTGTTTTCTAACAGATGATAATCAGACAGTCCCACAAGCAATCATAGCCCGTAATGGGGCTTTGAAGGTAACAAAAGCACTCCCTGTCCTTCACAAACCGATACGGCTGTTCCAGCCTCCAACTGCAAGAAAGTTTCCCACGGTGAGTAAAGCTGCCATGAGTTATGATCTTCAAGAGAAAGACAGAGGGCCCCTGTCAAATTACTATGTGCTTATCCATCCAGGAGTGCTCAGTTTAAATCACAGGGTAATTTATTCAATGACATCCCAACGATGCGACGCAGTTCTGAGCGGTATCCTTCTTGCTTTCCAAATCTAGTTTTGAGAGCCTTCCTAAACTCATCTTGAAGTGTGGAAGTGGTATTTCTGTACTCCAAAATATTAGAAATCAAGATGTGCAAAGTCTTATTTGTTAAAGATCAGACAAAGGACAAAGAAAAAACTAGCATCATGCTTATAGGTAAAATCTGTAGTTTATTTGGCCTTATTTTGTATAATTTTGGCACTTTATAAATGAGGATGCCAGAACAAGGCTGGCTAACTAGCTTTGAGAGTCTGGAAACGAGACTGAAATATGAAATAAAAAATAATCTATTGAAAAATAAACATTAGGCAAAGATGTAACATAAATCACCATTTATTAGAAGACTTACAGTTAAAGTAGTTATACCACACCAAATAATCAGCACAATATTTGCTCCATGTGCTACCAAATACTGCCCTTATAGAAAACAAATAATCATAGTTGTACCATTTAATGTAAAGAATTACATAGAAATTGTTACTGAAACTTATAATGCACTGACAGAGCACATTTCACTAGGTTGGATAAAGTATAAAAGGAAACATTATATTTTTATAGCCAAGACTTTACTGACATTATAGAATTCAATTTCTTGATTAAAGAGCAGTTACAGGAACTCAGCAGTAACTCAAATGACAATGAGGTGAACTGAATTGCTCATATTTTGTAAATATGAAGCATTATGTTGGCAACGATTAGAGCTTTGAGGATTAGTTACTTCATGGTAATTAAGACAATTTTCTTATCTGAAAAAAAAATAGTGATACAAGTGAAATATTAGCATAAAATTCTGAAATGCAGCAAAAGTTCATTCATTGCCTTTGGTCATATGGAAGAAGCTGAGAGAGAAGGCAGCAAAATACTTTACCTTGTTCCTAGAAAATACAAAACAGCATCTTCCAAAGGACCCTGTTCCAGACACAAAGGGTAGTTTCTTTCCATGAAAAGTACCAATTTGTGTATTCATAAAGGTTGTCCCTGACTCACAACAAACTAACCCCAGCAGGCAAAATCCATCTCTAGTTATGCTGCTGGGACACGTAAGAATATGCCATTGTTCCCCTGCCAGAGAGCACGTATTTGCCTTGGAAAAAACATTAAGACCTACCTGTGCTTCCTGACTGTCCCCTCTTCTTCAGGTCATTGCAGTTTTTTAATTGAATCTACTGATTTAAGTATCTTCCCCCAATCCCTCATTTCTATACGCTCCACAGGCCAAAGTAAACCCTACCAAACTCTTCCAAATAACGCCTTTGGCACTTTGAGGAATAAATTGCCAGTTGAGCAATTTCCAGACCTGTCTCACCTCGAAGAGCTGCATCGTCAAGTGAAATTCGTCTGAGTACAGACATCAGGCTGAGACACTTAGCACCGGCACCAGTTTCAAGCCACTGGCATCAACAGCACAGGTCCTACGTACAAATTTCAACTCCTAAAGCTACGTTAAAATGAGAAAATAGTTCTGGGAAAATCTCTCTCTCTTAAACCACATACTGGTCACATCTTGCACAGGGATATCTGCCTTTTTAAGGGCTACTCAAGGTCATTTCATCTATACAGACACAGAAACTTCACCTCAAGCTCACTTAAGAGCTGCAATTCCACCAAGTTGCAGAGCCTGCCAGATCGTGAACTCTCTCTTGTAACAAAGAAAACTTCATCCAATTCATAATCTGTTCTCAAAGGAAACTGGAGTTGTTCTGCACCCTGCTTACAAGATCACAGGGAACCTGCCAGAAGTTTCCAAATTAGTCTTCATGTTTAATGGGGTTATTTACTTGTATTAGTAAACAGCAGTATACATTGCTTTGACACTTGAGGCCAGAAGAGTTGGCAAAGACCTAAATTTGTGTTCACTTGAGAGCTACTCGGTTTGACCACAGAAGTCCTTGTAGTGTACCTCAGAGGGACACAAAGTCCATTTACAAAGACAGGAACGAGCAGACACTGAACACGAAGAACACACTTCAAGGCACATGTGGTTGAGTGAATCTAGAGCCCGTGGGTGGTTATGAATGTTCATCCAAAGGCACATACTCCATGCAGTTACAACAGCGAGCATGTTGTTCAGACAGAGAAAGTGACCCACCAACTTCAAACGGGGAAGGGTTTGTTGATTCCAGAAGCATTCAAAGAACTTGACCCCTTATAAGCAACAAGTGAGAAGAATTGACCATAATAGACATGACTCAAACCTACAGCTGAAGAACTCAAGTACGGTTAGGGAGTAGGAGAACCACCTTCCGTTCCCTCCTGCCAGGACGTAGGTTAGCTGATAATCCCTGAGTAATCATCCCAAGGTGAGTGGATCTTCCTAGAGATCTCTAGACCCTTATTCGAGTTTGGGCCTCATCACCAAAGATAAACTGCAAACACACAGAAATCATCTAGTGTACTTGTTGCTACTCAAAGCACACTAACTGCCACTCCCACACATATCTGCAGCTAATATAAGACAGCTCCACCTGCACAATGATAACCACAAGAGAAGCTTCAACAAGCCCGAGTCTTCTTGAGAAGAGCAGAAGGCAAATAACAATTCTGACCAGTCTGCAATCATCTGCTCCTGTGGTTACCTGAAGTCATAACAAATCAATGCAAGACTTCCCAGTAAGTGCTTGCTCTTTAGATCCAGTTCCACTGAACTGAAGTTGTTAGCACGCGGCATCTCCATTTTTGCAGATGAAGCTTCAAGAAGTGATTGACTGATTTCGTAAAGGTATTATTGCCTAAACAGAGCATTTCTTAGTTAAAACAGACTCTGGTAAGTCACATCCAGCAACCGCCCAAACGATCCGAACAAACACTGGCTTTGGGGACTCTTTCCAATTCTCATCAGGAAGCTCCCGGCACGCACACTGCAGCAACCACACGTGAGAAGCTTGTGACTGGGCTAAGTTCTTATTCAGATGGCAAGCAATGTGTTCTGCTGCTTTGGCCAGTGCCTCCGCTTATGCCAAGGCTGCAATGGCAATAGTAAAGCATTAGCATATCACATTTCTAACCTACAGGACACCAAACAATACCAAAGATTACTAAGCATGGGCACTGTTCGGTTTCTGTGGACCTCAATAAGTGCCCACACAGAGCTAAGACTAACCTGAACAAAATGGCCCTCTGCCACCCAGCACCACCGTACAATTAGCACAGCATAATAAAGGCTAAGACAAATCAAACAGTATGTGCCATGGCCCCGTTTTAGAGTGCTACAAAACACCAAGCTCCTGTGCCCTGCTGTAATATCCTTCCTCAAACAGGCTGATCTTGATGCAACTCCGCTGGTCTCTTAAAACACAAATCAATGCCCTGCCGAGGGTGGGATGGGAGGGAAAGAAACAGAGGATGTATAGCTAGGAATCCTTAAGACAGGCTTTCAATCCTTTAAGCACCCAGGAGCGACCAAGGCCAAATAGGATTTTTTGGTTTCGTCAGTGCTACACGAAATTCAATTGTGCAACGCCAAGTGAATACACAGTATACTTTATGAAAAGCCTTCTCAACATGCTAAGCCACTTTATAAAATCTAATTAGAGCTTTCTTCATTTAACTTGCAAATGCCGAAAGCAATTATCCCACTTAAGGACTAACTTACAAAACGTTTTCAAAAAGCAACACAACGGCACCGAGAGACAACACTGCCTCCTTAGAATAATTGATTTGTTCCTATAGAGGAGAGAAAGGATTGGGACTCAACTCCTTAGGGTAGGGTCTGCTCAAATAACTATTTATGCCAGGATCAGCATGCATCATCTTAACAACAGCATCCTGGCATGCTCCGCCAAGGCACAAACATGATAGCTTGCTTTTTTTTGTTTTAAATAAATGTTCTACAAACCTGCTTTAATGCAAACAGGATAGGGGGAAAGCCTGTTCCACCCCCANCAAACCAGGGGAGCTCGGTTTCTTTTGGTTATGATAACCTTTTGCAAATAAAGGGTTTTCAGTTGCAAGAAAATCTGTTTTATTCGCACTGATCCAGATGAAAAACCTCAGGAGCGAGCCTGGACCTTGTTCAAGAGTCAGGGAAATAAAAACAAAGAACAGCTGACTAATTCTCCCGTCTTGGTGCTGTAAAAGACTGAATGGAATGTGAACACTGCCTCCAGTATAAAGTTCAAAAATAAGCATCATGAGGTAAATGCTCTTGTCCTAAAGCAAACTAGGACGAGGACATAAAAAGACACAAACAACCTACTTTGTTTCCAGTTCTGAGAGCAGGCTGTCATGCAACAAATAGTCCCTCCTGCCTACACAGAACTGCAGAGATTAATTGCTCTCATTTCCCAGTTTCAGAGCATAATTCATTTCCTCCTCCACCCCCCACCAAAAAAAAAGGGAAAGTTTTCCACAATCTTGAAAACGAAAGGAAATGCACATTATTCCTGGCATGCACTCAAGTCTATATGCTTTTTAAGATTAGAGCTTGTTAGCACTTTATCAATGCCAGTCTTCAGCTAATGCATACTCCCAAAACGTTTACACTGCAGCTCAGAACTATTTGCTTTACTCCAGATGAATACTAAACTCAGCAACAGAAACAAGCACAGCCCTACGCAGAACAAAACACTTTCATCCCATACAAGCTGCTCACAGAACACGTTTTAAGTTTCTCACAACCTCGAGTGCCAGAAATCTAACAAAACAATCTAATCTATTGTTTTTTTATGGTAGCATTGGGGCATTTGTCTTGCTCATCAGCCCAAAACACAAAGCAAAGTAAGAGGAGGATGGTGTATTGCTCCTAACACTCATGCGATCTCCAGCCACGTGCCAGGAGCACCAAGTCCTGAGACAGGGCAGAGTCTTGGACAGTCAGGCACCAAACCAGAGCAGCCCAGCACAGGCACACTGCTGTCTACCTACATGAACTTCTTGAGCGTGCAGGACCCTCCCACCAATATTCCTAATCTGTATGATGGCAAAAACCAGTGCTACTCATGTCATTTCATGGCCAAGACTTAAAAACCTTTCAGTGTCACACAGAGTAGGTGCAGCAAAGGATCTCAGATGTCTCTAGGAGCACAAGATGGGAGTCTAGCTCCAAACCCCCTAATTCTGGACACTGAATGGACACTCCATTCATTCAATTACTCTGCAAATTTGCCTCAAGTAAAGCTTAAAGCAGCATACAAAGTTACACTAGGTCAGCAGCCATGCATTTCCACTCTCAGATGGTCTTGCGGCTACTTACAAAAGACAACAGATATTCCAACTCACTTCTACAGCTGCTGCACCAGCTATAAAGAACATTCTTTGAGAGCACGCAAGTATGTTCTGCCAATAAATATTCTGGGAAGCCTATAAAATAGATCAGAACCTGGCTAAGAATCACGACACTTAAAACTCCCCAGGACCAGTACTGGAAAGCCCTGGGTCTACCCGATATTTCCTACAGAACAGTTAAATGTCCTATGATAAATGTTAGGTTCAGACACCAAAAAGTTTCTGAGAAGTATTTCTAAATAATTGAGTGTTAACAAGTCTAGCAACAGCTAAGACAAGGAAGATGTCCTTTGGTCGGGCAGTTGACAGAGTGTTCAAGCTATGGCTAATCTGCTTACAAGCACCCTCCTATAGCAATGCAACCAAATAGATTGAGTTGCAAAGTCCTTGCTGGGCATCTGACTCGGACGTGATGGAGCAGATTAAAGTCAGAGGCAGCTTTTAGTACAGAGTTTTCATTCATCCCTTTAAGGTGGGAAAATAAAAACACAAACAGGATGAAGCTTTTTCTCTTTTTCCTCCCTAAAAGCACGCACACATTTGGGATAAGCCAAATTTCTCACTGTTCATACTTCACAGCCTCAGGCTGAGCCTTCATGAAGGAGACTTCCCCTGCTCAGACCAGAAGTGAAAAATAAATGGCATGGTGTTCTACTTTTGAAAGATGGTTCAATAAGCTTATTAAGCTCAGAGATCATACAACATGATCCTTATGATAGCAGTGCACTGGATTTGATGACCCACGAGGGGCTCATCCCTTCCAAGTCCTTGCTCCATCCTTACGGGATCAGTGCAGGTTCATCCCAGCAGAGCACAGACTCGGTGCAGCACCTGATCATTGCTATGAAAACAAATTGATGCTTAATGTTCTAGTCCTGTGATATTACCTGTTAAGAATCAGTCTCCCAGCAGGTCTGCTTGCAGAAACAACTAATTCCAGAGTATCTTCACAAAGGAATAAACCAGCACATGATCTACTGGCTTCCCATGATCTGTAATTAACACACCCCTGTAGAAATAAAGTGAGCCCTGTGAATTGACTCGTGAACTTTGCAAAGTACCAATACTCTGCTTTTGACAGCTGTGTTGCACGAGTTACCTCCAGCACAGAAACAACCCTGGCAAGTGATGCCCCTGTCACTGTCAGTGCAGGGAGCCATGCTCCTGGGTCATTTGAGTTACGTGCTCTCACACCAAGGTATCATCAAGGCATCCAGCAGTGCACAACACCATGGATCTCATGTTGCACTAAACCAAGGCATCTTATTTCAGTACCTAAAGGGGGCCTGTAAGAAAGATTGGGAGAGGCTTTTTAGCAGAGCCTGTTGTGATAGGACGAGGAGTAATGGTTTTAAGTTGAGGGAGGGTAGGTTTAGGTTAGATTTAAGGAAAAAGTTTTGCACTGTGAGGGTGGTAAAATGCTGGCACGGGTTGCCCAGAGAGGTGGTGGATTCCTCATCCCTTGAAGAGGTTCAAGGCAAGATTGGATGAGGCTTGGAGAAACCTGGTCTAGTGGGGGATGTCCCTGCTCGTGGCAGGGGAGTTGGACTAGATGACCTTTGAGGTCCCTTCCAACTCCAGCTATTCTGTGATCTTAAGACCAAGAGAACGTCTAGGAAAGCAAGTGGAGTAGTGAAAAGGGTGAAAAAAACCTCCCAAAGCTTCAAGAAGGCAAGCAGTGAACAAATGTTTTCATTTATGTGAAGCACGTTACAGGTACGTGTATGAAGGTCTTGTCTAGGCTTGAGTTTACAATCAAAAATAAGTGACCCAGACTCCATGACTCAGCTTACAAACACCAACGAGAGAAGCACAGAAGTAATGCTCTAGTACACGACAATCTTGCAGCAGGACATCAAGCCTGTGTTATTTCTAACAAAAGGCACAATTCACCTGCAAACCAAGCGTTACTCACACTGATGAAGCATGAATAAAGTTGTAGTTTCTTAAATTTTAACAAGTAAATTGTTTTGTTTTGTTGGGTTTTTTTACACATCAACTGCTCAGCTTTGCTTTCAGTAATGCTGATGAAATACAACAGACGAGCCACCACAGAACCAGAGCTTTCACCAGCTCAGAGATGGGCCCTTAGGACAACATCCCTCGTGTGCCCAATTTAACTAACCCCATTAACAATTGCAGGATGTTGAATGAGGTCATTTTTTCATGCATCAGAAGTTCACGCTGTCCTCTCATTACCAGTAACAATGGCTAATGAAGGTCCAGCCAAGAGAGATTTTCCCATAGATGCAAACGATTGGGCTTTGCGACAGTCGCACTCGCAGACCAACAGGCTGCAAAATATTTAACTGGTCATTTATGGACTGTTCAGCCACAAAGATGAGGGTGCAATTTCTGAAGTGCTGTTTTGGTTGGTTTTTTTTAATTAATCCTCGAAAAGCTGGCGATAGATAAACATGAAATTATATGTCTAAATACTTTGACAGCCACAGGCGCTCAGATGTTTGAGAACGTGGAAACAGCCTTAAACAGATGGCAAAGGAGGAGTTTGTACCCACCGGTGTTAGAAAGTCCTGGAAGTGGCTGTATAATTTTTCCCCTCGGGATAACCCGTGGCTATGAGATTTCCATCTCAGGGATACAGATAGTAAGTACAGTTTAACTCAGGCTTCTTCTGGTAGCTAAGACAGCAACACGGCAAGAGAAAAAAATATATGTATGAGAACAGAGTAACTTCAACACTGAAAAAACAACTGTGGAGGCTGCCGTGGCCTCTTTTGAACTAAGTGACAGATGAGGAAAGATGTAGCTCCTGAAATTTTTGTTTATTATCTCCTTTCAGCTATTCTCAGAACGTAATTTAGTTATCCAGCTGCAAGAGCAGCATCAATTACAGTGAAGTGCAGCACACAGCCAGACTCTGCTGTGTCATAGTTTCAGAAACAAAGCTGCTTCCATTCTGCAATAATCCATACAGAGGAAAATCAGCCAAGAAACCAAGCAAGTATTTTCAGCAGAGGTCTGTGAAGCACCACGCTAAACCCTTTCCATCCATATATTGAGAGGAGTAAGTCTAAAGTATGACAGCAAGCATGTGTGAAGGAGCTTTTAGAAGACAGAGCACTGAAAAAGCGTGCACAGGGCCATGCAAGGACTAAAACTCAACAGTTCCTGAATCCCAGTATCAGTAAAGTTTCCATCCGATGCATGCTCTGGAAAGTTCATGGATTAAGACCTATTAAACTGAGATCTTTCAGGCCCGAGAACTCAAAAGTATCAATGTACCATCCATTTTGCCAGCATATGCTCTCGAGACAGTCCAGAAAGCTTAAGTCCTAATTACCTCCCAAACTGGGTGGCAGGAATGCGCTCATTATTAGCAGCAAGGCCCACAAAAACATAGTACATTTTCCAGCACGTAATGATCCAGGCAATTTAGCTAAGGATTTGCCTATGATACTACTTGAGAATGCTTCCCCTCTGTTACTATACTGGGATAACTGATATTTCTTTAGGGATTTCTGTATTTGTACAGCTTGAGGAGTGTTACTGTAACCGAAGTCTTTCACAGCCCAGCTGAAATAAGAGACTACTCTACTCCCAAGGCAAAGCTGACCAGTGCACGAAGCTACTTTCACCTTGCCAGAAAAAGAATAAACTTTCCTCCCACCTTCTACCCTCACGTATTCTCCCATTTCTTTAAAATCCTTTTTTTCTCCCCATGAATTCAGTGTGAAACACAGGGTTCCAGGGATTCCAGGTAGCTCTTGTCTTACAGGTGCCTATTTTTGTATCTTTAAAATCCAAGAGGACATAAATCAGCTTTTCTTACACCAATATCCATCGCTTCACTAAGCCCTCACCTGAAAATTCTGCAATGCTTTAAGCAGTTGAATAATGTGTCATCTTCCCCCAGATGCACTCGCAGCCGCCTTAGCGTGTCTCTACGCTGCCTCATCTGCAATTTACAGGGAGCTGGATGATGCAATAACTTCCTAATAAAGTCATACAAGTAAAATAAAACTGCATTCCAGAGCAGAGATCAGAGCAGTAATCTCATCATAAGCTAGAGTTGAAGTGGTGATTTTTATTGGAACATAAACACCACAGATCAACTATGCATGATGCATTACTTCAAGGAGTAGAAGCAGTTTACAAGCTGCCCCCTTAGGAACTGAAGGCTTTATGATGGTTTGGAAATGGAGTTATGATCTGAAGACTGGCACACACAAGCTCCAGGACTGCCAAAGTTTTGCAGCCTTCAGAACCCCGTGCATAATGCATTTATTTAAGTACTCCTTTCTCTAGGAGACTAGAGAGGAAAAGGACCTCCACGCATTGAAACGTCTGGTGTTGGGAATGGCACTTAGCAATGTAACTGAGTAACTCAAGGCCCCAAGAGGTTTTAAAATATGGATGATCCTTTAAAAAAAAAGAAAAGGTGAAGTTAAAAGACAAATAAACAAGGGTTAAGAGGATAGAGCTCCTTAGGCACACCAGGGAGTATAAGCAAATAAGAAGTTACCTTTAAAAGCTGAAAACTTTTTGAAAAAGTTTATTAAAATAAAAAAACAAAAAACTTGGGGTACTCCTCCCTCAGCAGTTTCTTTCTGTTTCAGGTTGCCTATGTGGAAATCACTGGAGTAGTTAGTCAGGCACATCTGAAAGTTTCTCTAACATTTTGGAGAAAGAATATTAGCTAGAACATTTTAAAACCATTCTGCTACTGATCAGGGAGGAAAATAAAACACTAGCAGGCAATACCTAGGATCAGCCTAGAATCCTTTTCCTTTGGTGCACTGCAATACCTAGAATCAGCCTAGGATCCTTTTCATTTGGTTCACTTTAGCATCTGCCTTCTTTGTCCCTACTTTTGTAGGCATTTACGCTGTTTAGGAAGTTGGCTCAGGGGCTTATCTGCGCTATCCAAGTTTCTATTGCAGGCTTTTGGGGACAGCTGCTTTCTCCCTATGTGCTTTTGTGGCACCAGGCATCTCGTACAACTGAGCATCTGTACAACTGGAACTCCTCAGAAGTAGGACGTGGCAGATTCAGTATATTAAATCTCAAGTCCCTAAACATCAAGGTATTTGAAACAAAAAAACCCTCAAGTTACTTCAAGCATCTTCCAAACTACACCACCATCTGTGGGAAGGTGTCAATATCTGAGACTAGTTCAGTTCTTACACTTCAAACAGCACAGGGTAAAAGCTTTACACAGATAAGCTTACAGATTTTGGCATCACATCTAAACAATAAAATCAGTCATGGGTGTCACAAACACAAACACAAAATGCTCGTGTGGCAACACGACATCAGGAGCTTTGGGGTAAGTTCAGCCACGTCAACAAATGTGAAGAAATGCATGCAGACATCGTAGAAAAATCTCACTGGGAATAGGGTAGCAGGTGGAACTCACCCTGGCTCTCACTGTTCTGAGATATTCTACATTGTCAGCTTTTACTTTCAGTATCCTGGAGAAGCACTTGGCGTTCGCAGCGAGCTGTCACCTTACAATACACCCCTTCTCTGGATCATTTTGAACCTACTGAACAGTAAGCACTTGCTGACCTACACTTTCCTTCATTGTGAGGAACAATTCATCCTCTCAACCTGTTAACCCACAAGACCTTCACTTTTGCCTAAGAACCTCTGGCAAGAAACACTTCAGAAGTTCTTGAGAAACGCAGCATCACCTAAACCTACCCCATTTGCATGGCTTCCACGTCCTTCACAGAGCTGACTCGTGAGCAGGATTTTCCTCTAAGAAAGCCAGAATGAGGATGAGTCACCACACCATATTTACAAATACACACTACAGAAGCTCTCAACTCAGGCAGTAACACAGTGTTTGAAGGGAGATCCTCGATCTCTTCTTGTGTATCTAGGAAAAACTGAACCAAGGTACAGAAATACCAGTGACAAACAAAATACGACAGCTATCATGCTGCTTTACTCTCATTTATCAAATCTCCAGAGGCATCAACACCCCTCAGCATTTTGATCCTATTTAAAAATCCACATAACTATCAATTTACACCAAAGTCTTCCCTACGATTCATTTAAACTCTCCTCCTTTGCTGGATTTCACTAAATTCACCTTCAAAAGAGAAAGCTGCTGCTTGAAAACTAGAAATATTAGACACCAAAGCATACACATTAAATTAGATCTCTTATTTGGCACTGGCCTAGGATCAAAATGCCCAAGGAATGACTTATTCCCAAATCCTGGAAAGGTATGCTATCTACAACCACTAGTAAACCCTGGAGACAACACAACATTCCACTTGGTTCAGGGTAAAAACCCTTAAAGGTTCTGAGACTTCCCAGGTTTTGGCTGTGCCTCATGCCAACTGATTGGTAGAGCTGTTGCACACTCGAGCTCTCCACAGAGGAGATAGAAGTTGAGGGTAGAGTTGAAAGGTCAAGAGCTGCTCCTTGGTGCATCTCCCTCGACGGATGCAGCCGTGGAGGAGGATGATCTGACAAGGACAGCAGGAGCCTTGATGGATCCATACGCTGAAGGAAGGGATGATGGGGAAGTTCTAATTCAGGTCTGTTTGTCCATCAGCAGCTGGGGAACACACGCTGGAGGCTCAGCCCAATACTGCAAGCAGTTCCTCTAGACCCTCTTTTTAAGACTATAAGGGATCAGCTACTCCAGCAGCACCATATCGTCCCTGAGATAGAAAGGGCTATGGAAAATTAGCTTTGGTAGTCTGTTAGACATCACAAATGCAACTTCAGGTAATAGAGAGACATCTCATCTGTCCAGCTCACTGGCAAATAAACAGCAGCAAGAGAGTCTACTAAGAAGGTCACATGAACTTCTCATAATGCAATGCCAACGGGAAGCAGAAAGGGACTTGGAGGTGCTGGGTGACAGCCAGCTGGGGATGAGCCAGCAGTGTGTCCAGGTGGCCAAGAAGGCCAATGGCATCTTGACCTGCATCAAGAACAGTCTGGCCAACAGGAGCAGGGCAAGGATTGTCCCCCTGT
>VZRW01008805.1:82840-136377 GCA_013398125.1 Aegotheles bennettii
TCTGGATGTGGCGCTGGGTGATGTGGGTGAGTGGTGGTGTAGGTAGGGGATGGACTGGGTGAGCTTGAAGGTCTCTTCCAGCCTCAATGATCCTATGATAATCTGGCACTGCAACAGAAGCTACAAGTACCTTCACCCCCAGAGCATTCCTGTTTGTAACCACTAAAGCAATCCAGGATAAAGATGAATATTTTACCATGTTTTGCTCTTGTCCAATCCCAATTATTCAGTGGCCAATTTAATCACTGTCACTCATTAATCAGAACAAAAGAGCTAGAAGCAGAACAAGCACAACACAATGCAAAAACAAGACTAAGTTAGACTGGAATCTACTCTGAGTATTTTTTAAAATCTCATGTCAACAGACATTTCCTTTCAGCAAATTGTGAACAGTTGAGGTCTCTATTAGAGAAACATCTGGGGTCTTTGTTTTTGAATCTACTTCTCAACATTTGAGATTGACTTTGCCATTTCTAAATCAGGTTTTATCCAGATCTCTTTAGAAAAAAGAGAAAAAAAAACAAAAACAAAGAAAAAAACCCCAACAACCACTGCTGGTTTACAAGTACAGCAGCCATCAGTTCACTGCACCTCAGAGTAAGTCACCAAAACTCCAGATTATACCTTGACAAGTCTTCTTCTCAACTCCATTGCTGACTATATCCACGCAGGGTCCTTCTAGAACTCCATTTCTCAAGTCACACACACTTCTTTCCACTTTAAGTACATCTCTTCTTCAAAATTCCCCATATATTCAACTCCTTGTCTATTTTTCTTAAGTTCCCCTATCTTGCTTCCTCTCAGCCCACGACCATTCCCATCTTCCATTTGAATTTCCTGACCTTCTATTGCACCCTATAATTTTTTCCCTTCCAAAATCACTTTACTGTATTAACTCTTCTCCTGTGCCTCCTCTGCAGCCTTCCTTTGCATATACCTTCTTTCTCCCATCCCAGAGTTACTCTGCTAGAGTCAGGCATGAGGAACTTGAAGAGAAAACAGACGCTGCTGCTGGCACTGCTGATGCCTTGCATCCCAGCCAGGCCTCCCGAGCTCTACAGAAGCTCAACTGGATGAGACAGGATCCCAGCAAGAAAGGAAATTAATCCCTTAAACACCAGAGCTACCCACATTGGTTTGTGAAGGAAGAAAACACAGGAACCAAGCCCTTCTGACAGGAAGGCCCCATTTCACTGCATCCTGAGCTAGAAAAAAGCACACACTAAGCAGCTATAAAGTGAGAAGAAAAGTGAAATAAGCGTATTAAAATTGTCATGCCTTCTTTTCTATCACGGTTCTTCACGTTCCCAACCTCCTTATGAAGGCAGACAAAGGAATGGAAGGTCTACCTGTTTATCTTTACCATATACTCGATTAAAGAGATGAGTCCCCATCTCCTCTTGGTGTTATGTCACACACCCCTCCTTATCTTAAGGAGGTTCCCTGTTGGTTAAACAGCAAGAGAAGTAGCAAAACCCATGGTTCAAGACAAACATTTCATAGTATCATAGAACACGCCGAGTTGGAAGGGACCCTCCAGGATCATCGAGTCCAACTCCTGTCCCTGTGCAGGACACCCCAAGAGTCACACCATGTGCCTGAGAGCATCATCCAAATGCTTCTTGAACTCAGGTAGGCTTGGTGCTGTGACCACTGCCCTGGGGAGCTGTGCCAAACAGAAGCAACCCAAGCCCAACCTACAGGACCAGACTCTGGAAGACTAAATCCAGCTTCAGCATCATATCAGGAAACACGTGAGTAGACATGAGCAGTAATGAAAGGGCTGAGTGTAAGAAAAACAACTTACAATAAAAGTTAAAACACAATTTTCAAGGATTTTACCTTTATACAGCTCTACTCTGACAGAAACTGGAATATGTTCATTTCTGTTATTGCCCATTTCGCACAGATGATAGAAACAGAAGTGCATGACACGCACAGAGATTTGAAGTCTACAGGAAGAGCCTTACTGTGAATTTCTTTTTCAGCTCAGGCTATTTGTCTTACTTGATTAAAACCTCTAAACACCTTTGCCAGGAAAAACAGCAGTAGTAAAGTGTTACTTAATCTTGCACAGAAGCTCACAAAATAAGCTATGACAAGAAACTGGAAAAATACAGATGAGAAAGAAGACATTTTTGTACTTTTTACAAATAGTTGGGGAAATCAATTCCTTTTATCAAAAAGTGATGGAATCTCAAACTTTTCATACCTTCAAGAAGAGGCAGCATGGATTTCCTGAAGTTTTGCTCTAACAAACAAGTAATGAACTCAAAACACAACAACCACATGAAACTTTAACAATTCACAGTATACAGTAAAATGAATGACACGAGCCAAAGGTCTTGGACTTCTTTTTTTGTTATGTCCTATAACCCGATCTACATTCATTTCAGAGGTTTCATATGTTAAACACTGAGCAAAACAGGCCAAGGAAAATGGCTCAAATGAATACCACAAAAGCTCTCGGGATTTTGTGGCCTCTGGCAGTTACCCTCATCCTCCAGATTTCCGTCTGTTAGTTGTCCATTTCTGCTCACATTTTTGACAGAAGCTAAAAAAATAAATGATTTGTTTCTGAAGCTCAACACCAGCAGCAGGTCGAAACGTTTATTAGTCAGTCTGACTGTTCTGTCCTATCAAATTATTTCACTCCTGTTCTACCCATCGAACTGATTTCTGGCTGTTCAGTCTGCTCTTGAGAAATCAACCTTTTCCCTCCAGTCATCTTAAAACTCCAAATTCACATCCATCTCACATTTTCCCCAAGTAAGCATTTCAGAAGTCTTCAGAACTCGAAGGTCTGAATTTTCTGGCTCTCACTGCACACTGTACATCAATACAAGCACTTCAATAGCGTGGCATATTTCTGTGCAACAATTCATGTATTATTAACAGTACAGACATCTGCAGAACTTACCTCTTTCTCGGTATCCCTGGATATACAAGTCCACTGATTTTCCTTCACACTGTATGCCCAGAAGTCAGCCAGATCCTGAGTTCCATCCCAGCCACCAAACAAATAGACAGTTTCTATTAAAACAAAGGAAGAGCATGTTAATTTTCTTTTAAAAGAGAATGCCTTTTAAGAGACTAATACCCACAACCCATCTGTGACAAACAGGCAGACTGTCAGAAGAGAAATTGAAACCAAACCTTATTCAAAGCACTGCTCCTCTTCGAATGGAACCAGTCACCAGCACAAAGAAATGTGGTTTGGTTTAGTAATGGGAGTTTTTAGGATTGACAGACAGCCAATTCTCAAGAAGTCATTTTCTATTTCTACATTTACATAAGAGGCAATCAAATCCACAGCTTTCTGATTAAAATTCAAGACATACAAATTAACAATATTTAACATTTTGGATACTGTGTGTTTTAGTCTGTCAATGACATCTCAGCTTGTGCCCCACTTAGTGAAAAATCCATAGATTAGAAAGACTCCAGAGATCACAGCAACAAAGCTTTTCTGTTTAGTCCATCCCTTATGAAGAAAGATTTCAACTATGAAATTCTCTTTAAGTAAAATGTCTTGCATAAAGTAACTTACATGATGCTGCAAAAGCAAGTAAGTAGAAGAGTTGCAGATTTAAGTCAGTGTTCCAGGCCCAGTGTTACCCTAAACCCACAGCTACTCTGTATGCAGCAAGTTTAAGGGCTTCTCAGACTCACTGACAAAACTGGATGAAGCCTCTGAACATGGGGAGCATTTAAGGAAAAAGGCTCTGTTCTGACACGGAGAGATAGCCAAGACGATCCCATTATAGAAACATCACTATCTGGTCCCAGATGCTAAAAACATTTCATTTTTAGATTGCATTAAAACACAACACAAAGCCAAGTCCAAGAAGAACAAGCCACTGAAGACTTGCAGAGCTTTGAAAAACTCCTTTAAAATCCACAAACCGGTTCTATTATGCAGGTAATGGCCAATTTTTAGTCCAACACCAATTAAAGAGCAGAGTTAGAAGCACGATTATAAAATGGGAATAGTCCCTGACCCTTACCTACCATCAGGATAGTGTTCATCACCATGGAAAGGTTACCCTGGTTCATTAACTTTAATTACCCTTCCTCCTGGACTCAGGGCTCCCAGTGTTCCCTGCAAAGAGCAGGTCCCTTTGTGCGCATAAATTCTCACAGCTCACAAAACCCACATTACCACAACAGCTTCATTGATAGCCGAGAAAAATAAAAGATTTGGCACCAGCTAAGTATCCTATTGGGGCCCTGCCAAAACGTCAGGCCTGCCTGCAAAGGCTTTGTTGTCTCAGATGAAATTTAATAGCGAACCTGAATGAATCCTGATGAAAACTCAAAATTTTGAAAGTTACCTAAATCGAGCTGAGGGAATGAAATGGCAGTGTAAGCACTGAAAGAGGAGCAGAGTCACCCAGCAAAGGTGAACTGTGAGCATCCCCCAAGCCCAAGAGCAACTGTGATAACACCAGTGTGCATGAGCAGCGTGCCAGGCTTATTTTACATCTTGATGTAAAGCTGTAGTTGGGATGAAAGGAAGGATCCATCACTATCGAAACTCAATGACTATAACTTTTAAGTCTTATTACAGAACTATACATGTATTTTTGCAGGAAGTTTCTTAGTCCATAAATGCATTTGTTTCTGGTAATGCTAAGAAAACAGTTCCTCACAGGTCTTCTAAAGTGTGCAATTGTTCTCCCGTGGTGTAAGCAAAAAT
Organism: Aegotheles bennettii; assembly: GCA_013398125.1. Lineage (NCBI taxonomy): Eukaryota > Metazoa > Chordata > Aves > Caprimulgiformes > Aegothelidae > Aegotheles > Aegotheles bennettii. The sequence goes on from VZRW01008805.1 coordinate 87,540, forward strand.
TAGGGGTTTTTTGCTTTTTTTTGTTTGTTTTTTCTTAAACATGTTGAACTCTGCTCTGCTCCTCAACCAGTGTCACACCTTTTGCTCTACCTGTCAATTCAGATTTTGTCGGGAGGGTTATTTTTCCACCCTGCATGCAGAGCTCCAACCAGGACAGACCCAGGATGCACGCCCAGCACTTCCAGGCATTGCCACCTAAATAACGAATCAGCAAAAACCCAAGGAAGAGACCACAAAATTCCAGGCAGCAGAACTGGGGAAGCTTGAGGGGAGCACAGCAGCCTCACATCAATATTACTGTTTCTACTGCAGCAGCACTAGGGAACTCAAGATACAAGCAGGGCATCTTGCTCCGGCAGAGGGAAGGATTCTTCCTTTGTGTAACACAGCAATATTGATGCTGCTTTATTAAAGCAAGCCTCTAGTCTGCTTTAGGGACAGAGCAGAAGAATTTCAAACCTACCTGCAAGGCAACAAGAAAAACACCAAAGAGGTTATATTTACCCAAAGCTTTTACCAGCTACATTTAGGAAGTCAAATTTCTCCTCCAGCATCTTAACCTTATCTCCTTTACATTTATTTTTGAATATAAATTCAACACTTTGAATTAAATATGTTCTTTGAATATTTCTAAACTGCTTGCTCAGGCAAAAACGTTTCTATAATGTCTGAATTCTTTCCTTCCCTTATGCTCTGGAAGACTAAAAGATGCCAGAGCACTCAAATTATTAGAGAACGTACATTCCCCAAAATTAACATATTTGCTGTCAACGTCTCCTTAAGTTCTATTTTTCTGAAGAGTATGCAAAGCAGCCTTCTCCAATTCCTGTTAAATACCAACAATCCTGGGGTAGTTTCAGTCTAGGTTCACATACGTTCTCCAAGTCAGCTCTTCTAACTTCTGTTAACCCCATCTTCTCTGTGTGGTGAAATCCTTGGTGGGGTTCTGGTACAGTGAAGTCTCCCTCATCCAATCAAGGTTATACACAGCAAACTGCTAAAGCCAACCTGGTAAAAGATGCTTCATCTGCCTGAGCATCCCTGGTTTTACCTACTAATATATTGGCACAATTAATGCATTGCAACCCTGGTGACATATTTAACTAAGCAATTTGGTCAAATGGTACTTCCAGGTGTCTGCTAGACCACTTCTCCAAAGAATATGAAAGAATTATGGACCTAAAAGCCTCTGTAAATCATCTGGTCCATCAGTCGTCTCCTCAACTACTCCCAGCAGATCTAACTTCAGGGACAGACCAGGTTGTGCAAGAAAGTATTCAGTTAGACTTTGAGTATCTCCAAAGATAGGTATTTCCATCTGTGTAGACCCCTGCTCCAATGACTGATCATCTTCATTATAATTCTTTTTTCCTGCTATGTAATTGGAATTTCCCTTGCCTCAACGTGTCTATTGCTCTTTACCCTATCCCTCTGCATCCCCAGAATGAGTCTGGCTATCTGCTCCATGCTCTCCCACCAGCTAGTTGAAGACAGCTCTAAGATCCTCCCATGAGCCTTTTCTTCTGCAACCCGACCAGAACCAGCTCCCTGAGCATCTCTTCATACATCATGTGCTCCAGCCCCTGACCACCTTGGTGGCCCTTCACTGAACTCACTATCAGTTTGCCACCATCCTTATTGTACCAGAGAGCCCAAACTGGGCACAGCACTCCAGATGTAGCCTCACAAGGACCAAATAGAGGGACATCATCCCTGCCCTTAACCTGCTGGCCATACTTCTGCTAATACAGCCTAGCAGGAGGTTGGCCTTTGTCCCCGTAAGGACACATTGCTGACACATTCAGCTGTCTACCACCTTGCAAATCCTCTTTCCATGCAGTCAGAGGCCAGCCTATGCTACTGCACACAGCTGTTACATCCCAGGTTCAAGACCTTGCATCTCTCTTGGCTGAACTTCACAAGGTTCTCCCTACAGCCCACCAGGGTCCCTTTGATTCAAAGCCCTATTCTCTAGTTCACCAGCAACTGCTCTCTCAATTTGCTACCACCTCAAACTTGCTGAGGGTGTGCATTTGAGAACTGGCATCCCTAGAACTAAGGAGGACTCATCTCAGAAGTATAAAACAAAAAAATCTAGGTGTAAGACATCTCAAAAGCCTTCTACAAAAGGATGTCACTTCCTTAAATCGTAATGGTACGTTTATTTATCTGCAAGCACAACTGTCCACTCTGTAAGGAGCACTTAAAGCACAACTGTAAAGCCAAACCTTAAATGTTCTTGAAGTATCCCACCACTCAGTTTCTGAATTGCAGCTCAGTGGAGACAGCGGCTGGATGTAAGTTTTTATCAGGCTAGGGCTGGTCTGAGCAGGCATACAATCTTCCTCCCAAATGTGAAAGCACTGTGAAGTTGAGTAACCTCCAGGATTCAGCAGCTGTTTGTGTTTCAGAGCTTAGAAGCCATCTGTGTTTTGTTTTAGAGATCTCTTCATCTTGTACACAAGTCCTGTCTTTAAATATCTTATGGATACCAGTGTTCTCCTCAGGCAAAACAGCATCCTTCATGTCTGCTGCTCTAACTTCATCATTTTCATCTTTCCACGCTGGTTTTCAACCACCCTCAATTTCCACTGTGTGGCCTGCACACACTATGGGCACACTGTGCCCAGTTCTCTCAATCCCCCCCTGTTCTCATTCAATTAGAACAAATATGCAGGCTGAAGTAAGCAGAACTCCTTTCTACAAAAGGAAAAACAAAATAATGTACAACCAAAATTACAGAGTAGTTTCACTTCAGTGACTGAACAGAGGCAACACACCAATAAAGACCATTTCACTAGTATTTTCCTTCAAAAAATGTTTTACTTGCCAAAGAGAAGAGAAATGCAGACAAAAAAAAATAAATCACCCTGGTTGCTTAGCTATTATTTCTAAAACAGGCTTGTCAGAAAACTTCAGAGGGCTTTATCTAAATGGAATCCAATATGAACATTTAAACAAGCAGGATATATCACAAAATATTCTTTTTTTAATAGAATTATTTCTATATACCCTATAATTGTTACCAAAATAAATTATATGGCTTTATGGACTACGCTGTTGTTCACATAAAATTATGCCTGCCCTGTAAGGTCAGTTCCACCTTAAGTATGGAATTATAAACCCAATCTCCAAAACGCAGTGCACATTACTCCTTAAAACTTGAATTTGGCAATCCACTTACTCATTCACACTCTTTTCCAGAATAAGCACTGGTATTTCACAATGCATGCCATACCTGAATTATAAAAAGGCCTGAGGGGACATAATCAAAGTGATGTTAATCAAGGTACGAGTGCTACATGCCCACGTCCTCGTCCAAAACTGCGTTAGGGCTTAATGCATCTGGGAACACAGCACTGTGTTTTTCTGCTCAAATATTTCACCAGGGCCTACATAAATAGCAGCACAGCTTCTCACCACTGACATTCAGTGCACTGAACACTGCATGCTCTGGTGTATTTTTGGGGTTGTTTTCACTTTTGGGGTTGTTTTCACTTTTGGGGGGTACTTTTGTTCTAATCCACGCACCTGGGCTTTGACTACTCAAATACTTCCTCTTCCTTGTAGGAAAGTGCAGAAAACTCTCCAGCCTCCTGCATGGAGAGTTATGCAAGACATGCACCTTGCAGGAAAAAGCAGAAATAATCTAAGTCTTCTGTTTTCATCTGCAAACTACAGCATTAAAGTACCTAAAAGTGGGTTTCCATCTACAATGCCTCTTAGAAAGCGCTTCTGCGTAGGCACACCAAAACCAACTTCCTAATTCTGCCATCCAGAGTCATCCCAGTCTGACTGTTAACACAATTAAAAGAATGGAAGACATTGTGAGAATCAGTAACTCCCAAATTTATTTTTTCATATGGAAAGGTACCACGCTGCATTCTTAGTTCTGTATCCCAAAATGACAACGTTTCCATCTCAAACAGTTTTTCAAAGCAGCACTGAACCTCAGACAGCTGCAGCAGGTTATCAGGAGCACCAACATCAGATGTAAATGAGCTACAGCACATGTTACTGGTTGCCAGTCTCAAGAACTGCTCTTCCAGTTACTTTCAGTCTACCCTAATGAGAAGATAGAACACACCCAAAGGCAGTTTAGGCCAAGTTAAACTATATCCTACCTGGAACTTAGAGCATCAACAGTTTCAGTGACTCAATGCACTATTAGTAACTTGAGATGGAGCTCAACTGCTTACTAACCCATACTTTCTATCCTAACACTACCACGTGCATCCAGCAGGCTTGGTACTATTATAAAATGTATTAAAAATAAATTTATATTTTTGCAGTCAATAACAACTGGTAAATGTTTCCTCGAAATAAAAAAAGCAGAATGATTTATAGTTGAGTTGTAGCTACAGCAGGTCTGGACACCAGAGATAAATATTTGCTACCAATACCATGAAACTTCAGGCTCTCCTACGTATGATTTTGCTGTTTCACATCATTTCTTAGAGATTAAACTTGAAGAAAATATTAATTGTTGAAAAAGACATCAACCCTCTAGCCAGGGCTGAAAAGCAAGCTTATTTTTCTTCAGTTATGAAAAACTTCTGAAAAAAACAACTCAGTGAGTGTGTGGGTAAAGAGGGAGGATATCTTTGAGGGGAAGAACACGCCACTGCTCCTTCTTTCATTAACACTGGATTTGACCAAGGTTAGCCAGGGAGTTTTATAGCTCCAGCCGGTAAAACACATCCTGACATAACTGGCTGAATTCCCATGGTCTCATTAAACATCACCTGTATTCAAAAGGAAAACTCAAACAGCAACAACTGGTTTTAAGAATAACAGCACCAAGATCTTCCCTTGACCTGTTCAATGAAGCAAATAAAATGGCAAAATTGATAATTTCAAAAACATTTCGGGTTTTACAAGCCTCGGTGGGCCTGGAAGGGAGCTCTAGTTCTCCTCTGGTGGGACTCCACCTCCACAGGTGCTCTCCAGACAGTTTTGCACAAGTGAAAATAAAAAAGGTATCAACTCTTTTTACTGTCTTGTTAAAGCAGAGTGAAAACTACAGTCAAAGGCAGAGATAAGAAGCTTATTAGGACTTAAGAAAACCATCATGAATGGAACCGAAGGCTCGCACCGCCAGGAATATATCGTTTTCAGGAGGTCTAAAGGAGTATCAGCTGAGTTGGCAAGCCTCACGTTTCTCTACTTATCCCCCGAGGCCACTAGGGAGCGTTCACAGCTTCTTTTGTAGGCAAACACCAGCAATCCCCCAGCAGCATTTTATTCTAATGAACCTCAAACCTCTAAGTTTGTTCTCATATACAAAATAACTCGAGCGCTTCCTCTAGAGCAGTAACTCCTCTGAGTAAAAGCCAAACACTGCAGCTACTGCTGTGTTTTTGCTTGTTCACTATGACTTAGCAAATTGCTCTTGAAGGTCCTGCCCTGTCACATGCTTCAGTCCCCATCCATATGACCACAACAGATACGGCCACAGTAATTTTTTGCCAACTCCCTCCATGCCACCCTTACGTTGCCCCTCTGCTACTCACACCCCAACGATCTTGTTTCTCCTCTCCTAAGAACAGTTCTGTTACTCACACCAATCATTTGCTTAGCAAAGACACAGGCAGATGCATTCCTTATTTTAGTAAGTAATGACGCACCACAGAAATCTGATTAAATGAAAGCAAGACAAAGATACAGAAAATTATGGAGAACAACAATCACTGGAACTGTTACTTATGTCCCTCCCTTTCTTTTCTCTCCAGGCTCTTTGAAACAGAGGCCAAACCATTCTTTAAACTGCTAGAGGAAACATTATATTAAGAAATGTCGAACAAATAATATCTAACAGGAGTTTCTTGCACATTAGAAATTAGAACTCACTCCAACTAAAACACAAGGAATATTTCAACATACCTATTGCTTGAACACTATTCCAAAGAGCACAGTATGTAGGCAGATAAGGGGAATTATCATCCCTAATTTCTCTTGTTTAAGCTCCTTCTCAAAGAGTATAGGAGGGACAAAAAATTAAAAACAATTGTTCTTGGTTTCTTAGTTAAGGCAAGACAATGACTGAAGTGTAACAGAGAACTAACAGGGAAGAAGGGGGGCAAGAAAGGCAACTGGAGCATAGTTCCAGGAAGAAAGCAGAGTATTTACTCCAACTACTAGAAAGTACATTTTTTTTCCTTAAAACCTGAAGTTAAGACAGTCTCTGAAGAAAAACATTTGCATATTTATCTGAAAAATACCTGATTAAATGATTTAGTTAATTAAGAAATTTAGCAAGTACTCACCTGTCTGAACATCTATAACCATCTGATGGCCACCTCTCATTCCTGGTCGGCTGTCTTCCCCATCACCTTTAAAAAAGAGAGAGGGGAGAGTTTTCTGTTAGAAGATTTTAAAACCAAAGAAAGATACAACCTCACCTATGGCCTAAATACTCTATGGAAGCAGAGCAATTTAGTAACTCACCATTCCTTAAACATTAGCACAACACTTATTCCAGGTGGTATTCTTCTGTGCATTATAAAACTGCACAGAGTTTTATATTTAATTATCTAGTGACTGATAGTACAGAGAGCTGAAGGGAATACTGTACTCCACTGCAATTCTGAGAGCCTTGGAAAGGAGCTTGAGAGTTCCCAAGGCATGCAGGTCCGCAACAAATGAGGTCTGAGCCATCTTTGCAGCTCTCCAACAGTGAGGACACAGACAACCTTCTGCACCCCTTCTGGCGTCTGAGAGCTTCCTGAAGGCTAAGCAGTGAGAACAGATCCTCAAGTGACAGGGCAACGTACCCATGGGATGGAAGCAAAGAGGTAACGGTATAGATAGAGCATAGCTAGCTTGGCACTAATTACTTTTTCCTCACATATAAAAGATTTCTGACTGTCCAATTAAAGCAGCTTTCCAACCACATTAGATTTCTTAAGCATTCAGCACAGGTGTCACCTTTCAGAAGCAATGTTAGAAGGATAACCCAAATTCGGCTGAAAGAGAAACCTGCTGGTATTCATAGATCACCCTTCCCAAGAGGTTTGGGTACAGTGCTCCACGTTTGGTTGTTGTCACCTTGAATCCTACAGTTGCTGTATGATGGTGACTTCTGTATTTTGTAGTCAAGCCTGCTGCTGAGTCTCCACTCCAGGCCAAAAGCAATGGAAAATGATTCTGCAGTTTAGATTTACTACGTAATAGACCAAGACTTCAAAAGATGCATCTCAAACTTAAAATACTCCCTGTTAAGATAAGGTATTTATTTGCCCCTCTTTGCTGTATATTTCCAGTACCTTTAGCTTCACTCCATGCACTAAGTCCAGCCACACAGGTAACTGCTCTCAAGTTTAACCTACATCCTGAGAATTGTTTCTGAACTGAATAGCTATCCTTGATGTTCCAGCTAGTATTCCTGTAGTTTCCTTACTCAACCAGAAACCAGGTTGCATTTCACTGACTTTGCAGACAAAGTCAAATTTTTCATAGATGAAACCCTTCCCTAGAACAACTGCCCTAGACAAGGCTTTCTTGCATCAGTTTCTTGCTCAATATCCTCAAAAAAACACAACAGAACTGGCAGCACATGGATTATATCTTATGAAACGTCCTTACCTTTGGTGCTTTTGGGGATGATCTGCCCCCAGCGAGGTTTGTATTCTTGCTGACTGATATACTGATTGAATAAGCCATCTGTAAAACAAAAATTTTGATGTATAAAATGTTTATACTTCCATTATAGCAACATCACTTTTAATGCAGGTAACTTCAGCCTAACTCAATCCAGTTAGCTACTCCAAAGCCTTCATTTTCAGTAAATTCTCTATATACGTCAGTTAGTTTGTTAAACTTGTTAATGAACTAAATGTGTAAGCACTAAATTAGAAGAATACTTGTTACTAGACCGATCAAGAAATACCCAGTTTGCTTGCCAGGTCATGTCAGTTGTCTATAAATCTCCAGTGCATTGCATTTAATTAAGAATAGAATCCCTCCCTCTTATTTAAGCAAAAGAAGAAGTTGCCAGTGCATGTAATTCAACCATTTTGGTACATGCTAAGTTAAAACTAGGTCAGGCAGCACCACTGGAGCTTCATCTAAGAAGAAAAACGGAGAAAAGCAGATTGTTTCAACGCTACAGTATGGGAAAACCAAGCACTGGATGAAAAACAAAATAATAGTTTACATTCTCTTCAAAGAGTTGAAGAAGTAGAGAAACAGAAGACGCATTAGGTCACTGGCCAGACATGCCAACTGCAGCATTTCTGTAAGAAGCATTAACACCAGCACTGCATCCAAGCTCCCCTCGTGCCTTCCTCTCTCCCTCTGTACACCTACATTTCACCTCTTCAGCATGGAGAGATGAGTTTCTGACTCTGGTGGCACATTACCAGTCTATTGCAAATGTTAATTCTTTGAAAAGGAGTTTCCCAAGACCCACACTCTCCTGAGGAACTTGCTGCTATTGTTCTTCAAATGTCTCCTTGGAAAATCTAACTTACCTTCTGCAAGCACAACGAACCATTAGACTGCTAATGGATCTATCTGCTTACCTGGATACATCCCACCCATCACCCCACCATCCCAAGACACAAGCTCTTCATGACAAGCATTTGCTCTGAATTTATGCATTACTGGGAGTCCAGACACCCAGTTTGTATTAGTGGTGGAGTGGTAACCACCACAGACTGAGGACTCAAATGATTTAGATTGTGATACCCAACAGCTATGCTCTTTGGTAGAACAGTATCTGTCAAAGTTGCTCAGGAATTAGTTTTACCTTCCACAGCAGAGTAAGGCAAAATAAAATTACTAAGTTGCATCTAATACTTTTCAGTTCTCCTGACTCCAGTAATTGTGGCTTTGAGGCAAGAATTTAACAGATTATGAATGCTTCTGTTTATTTATAGAAAATCTCTTGGTAGGCACACAGACAAAAAAATAATCCTGACTGTACACATCCCTATTTATGTACAAAAAGGTAAAAAAAAATCTTTGTTACGCACAACATGATGCTCAGAGAATATTTTACATTGTTTCCTGGCATCCTGGAGTTTGCCGTGACTAAAATCCACGTTTTAATTAAAACCCAAGCCAGAAAGTACTTCCTGGGAGAAGATGCATGCTCTATTTAGAGACTATCTAATAGGAAAATAAGGGCACTCAAGAGCTCCTGAAAGGTGCTGAACTTGGTCTTAAAATCCAAAACTGTTTTCAAGTTTCCTAAATTCAGCTCTGCGAGTTTTTTGAATTAAATATTCTGCGAAAGCAGGGCAGATTTTACTTTCCCCTGTCTTGGAGCCAAAAACATCAGCTCTCTCCCAGCACTAGGTAATTGAGGAAAGCCAAAAGTTTGCTCAACGTATGTAGAAAAGTGGTTTACTTTGGTTTTAAGACTGGAGCTCTTAAGTCCCACTTCTTCAGCATTTATGAAGTTGGGACAAGACGCGAGAAGCTTTAAGCTTGAGGTTTCATCAGCTCTGATTCAGAAAAGCTGACTTCCAACAGGATAAATGGATGCACTGTAAGAAATTCCATACTGACTCAGGCAGATTTTTCTAGCCACAAACCTAGACAGAAACCCAGCCTTTTGGTTATCATTAGAGTGCTTGGTCTTCAGGACAGAATGCAAAAACCATATTTATCCCTATGGCAGCCAATGGATAATTGTACATAAATAGCTCAAGAGGATGAATTACACCACATATGATCTGAAAGGGTGATTTAACCCCTCTCCCCTGCTCAACACCCACAGGCTGCACTTGTCAAGAGATGACACTTCTCCCCTACTGTGCTTTCAGCCTCTTTTAATAATGCTTCTTGTCTTCCATGGGACGTTGGTTTGGAAATGCTCCAGCTTGCTTCCCAGAAATGTTTCTTTCTGCTGGGAGCAGCTCCACGTTCATTCTACTTGCGCTGCAAACCAGCAGCAGCTTGTTTTGGAAGCTGAATCACCACCTGTCTGCCACCAGCAGGGAAAAAAAAGGAGGATTTCTAGGTGGATTCTGTATCTGATTGATATGAATATCCCTATTCCTTATGTTTCTTGTCAGCATAGCCCTGCTGACCGAAAGGTCTCCAAAGGTTCTGCCAAGCACTGAAGATCAGATCTGCTTGCTCAGGTTTGCCAGCTCTTTCCAATGAATCAGGAGTTTAAAATAAATTTAAAGACCTCTGTTAAAAAAAAAAAAGAAAAGGAAAAAAAGGAAAAAAAATAAAAGCCTTAAGTTTAAAAGGAAGTCTCTTCCTTCGCCCCGGAGGCCTCTCATTTCAATGTCCCTGTTTACTCTCTAAAATTACGTCCAAAACTGGTACTTTTATTTTGTACTATTTTCAAGCCCTCCGCAACAAGTTGTGACGCACTTTGGATCTAACAACCCGAAGTTCACAGTGGTGAAAGCTTAGTAAATTCTACCTCCCTGATAACTCAAGCTTTTATTTTGTCAGTCAATTACAGCTTACCTGGAAAGGATTAGGACAAACACTGTGGACAAAAATATTTGACTTGCTAAAGCCAAACAGGAACAAGTAAAAGTTGTATCGAGTTTTTTTAGACAACACACATCTCTACACAGGACTACTAAAATCTATTCATTTCATTGCCAAAAAAACTTCAGAGTGGCATTTAACCCATAATTTCTGGGTGTTTGGGTTCATTTTTTTCAAGGTTTTTCTTGAACAGAAAAAAAACCAAAACACCTAAACAGACCAAGGTTTTTGTAGGCACAAAAACCATTCCGAACAGAAACTGAAGCAGAAAACAAAGATGACACCAGATAAAAATCCAGCCACTAGCCAACAATTTCCTTGAGACGTGGGAGCAACAAGGAAACATGAATTTTTCCATCCTCAAAGCTGTAATATCCTCACACGTACTTCTTAAGAAAAATAAAACAGGATACTATCTCTGCAAGATATGCTGCTTCTTCACAAACCCTACTATCTACTTGCCACAGGTTTTGGATCCCTAGTAAGCCTCCTCCTTCCATAGCTCCTGTACTCCTGAGCAGCAAGCCAGCAACCATACTTTCTCAGAACTAAATCCAAACATATTTGAAGGGAAAATTAAGGTATATACGTCTGGCTAGAGCTTCCAGGAGAACTGTTGTGTGCATCCTGAGTTTTGGGAGACATCGGAGCCTGCGGGCTGTGCATCGCAACTCCTTGTTCTGCGTTACGGGGCCGACTTGTCAGGAGATAAACACATATCACATCCTGACACGGGAACTGCCAGAAGGAACACCTCCATCCCCAGAATATTAATAAGAAACCAGCAGATCTTCCAGCCATTCCAAGCAGCTTTCTACGTCTACAGGAGCTGCAAACAGCCCAACTCTGTAATCTGCACCCCGCATGCTCTCTGTAGGAATATTAAGCAGATTTTTCTCCTTCAGTGATGTATGGGCTGTCTGAAAGCCAGAGCAATGAATCCAAACGTGAAGCGTTTGAAGGGAGTCTGCGAACCAGCTGAGATTTAAGGAACCTTTTCTTTTTTTTCAGAGGAAGTCAGGCAGCTGCCAGAGTTTCCATTTGCCCGTTTTCTAAGCGTAACGCACGAGTCAAAAGAATCTGCGGGCAAAGTGTGGCTGCCTGCCACCGAGCTCTCAAAAGAAATCATCTGGTGATGTGAGGTGGAAGACAGCGTTCATCATTAGCAATGCAAAAGAACAAGAGTTAGCTCTGCTAGCACTAATTCTTGACCACCTACTCTTTTTCTACATGACTAAGCCTATGGAAATAGATGATTTTCAGTACCTACCACTGCAAATATCAGCGTCTACAGACGACATTTTAGGCTGAAGCCAGTATGCAGGAGCTCTGTCGACCTCAGTGCACTGCTGTTTGTTCCTTCAAGGCAATGAACTCCCAGAGCAGCGAGAGGTCACGAGTTCACATATTCATGTCCAGTCTGTTACAGAACAGTTCGCTCTTTGAACAATTTCAGGGATAATTTAAGGATCTGTATATCTCAATTAACTCTACACTTTAACGACGCTACACGGACCATACACAGGCCTCAAGTTAATCTGATTTTATTGGGAAAAACAACACATCAGAGAGGAGTTCAGCCGTAAGAACACCCACACCTTAGAGACTAAGCAGCGAGCTATGAAGACTTCACAACAAAGCTGCTAAGAAATGAAATGGTAAAATGCTGGGTGTTAATGAGCCTCTTTCAAACAGAGGAGCTGGCGAGAGATGCAGAACTGAGTAAGGACAGGTAACTGCAGAGGACCACAGGTGGTAGCAATACTACAGGAGAATGTGTTCAAAGCTGGAAATAACTATTCCCACCCTACCAGGAAGGACCCAGCTGCTAAACACCAGGTACATTCAACACCCTGACTTAACTGTCGTCTTGTACAACTCCAGACAAACTACTCCAGCTGCAGTTTCATGTGTTTTGTGGCCATCAGAAGGGGTTTTTGTCCGATCCTCTCCCCCATCGCAGCCCGATCAGCTCCCTGACCTGGTTTGCCGTGTGGCAGAACGAGCAACAGTGCCAGCAAGAGAGGGGCCAGGGGACACACTGTCCTGAGCAAGGGCAGGATTGACCCAGTTAGTAAAAACCTGCAGTTGTGTCAGCTTAAAGCAAATGTGGGATACAGGCTCAGCGTCTCGGGATAGATAGCACTTCTCTCCAAGGGGTGCTGGGAGGAGGCAGAGCTTTAAATGGATACAAAAGCTGAAGACAGCATAAAGATTGCAGAAGGATGGGGGAAGGAAGGTTAATGAATTCAAAGACAAGCAAAATCATTAAGAATGAGCAACAGAGCAATGGGAGATGTGTACACTGACATTCTACATCAGCTAGCCAGGTGCCAGATTAAAAGGAACCAATATAAACATCCACACACATATTACTCTGTCCCTCAGAAACAGTGACAAAACTTAATGGTGCTGCTTGAAGACTCTCCTGCTAAGTTATCTGCAGTCTGGTACTAGATATCCTTGCTTCTGTACTTGCTGGAACAAAAAAGGACTGATCAGACAAGCTACAGCATTTCTCTAGTTTGCTTAAGGGATGCTGAGTTCCTCAGCCTCCCAAAAGGGACAAGAACGAGGGAAACAGGATCATTCACATCACATCTGACAAGAAGCAAGTGTCCATTTGTCAGACAGTACAAGACCTACAGTCTCCTACCCAGAGAGTCCTGTGCCCAGTACTTCCACACCTGGAAAAGCTCAGCACTGCAGACAGCAACTCCACTATCAACATGTAAGTGAAAACAGAAATCCTACCTTAGATCAAGTCCTAGGGGAAAACTGCTGGATAGAATAAATGCAGTATGTTAAATATTAAGTAGTAAAAGAAATCAACCTATAACAGCTCAAAAAATGAAGCCAGAAACATTTACTTCATTAGTGCCCGAGCGAAAAAACAGTCCATTTTTGAGAACTTATTCAGCACATTCTAGTGAAATTCCATTCAAGAAACAGTTTCTACTACAGCCTGCAATGAAGTGGAAAGAGGACGGCCTCTAGGCACCGAGGAGACTCAGCCACAGCCAAGGCAGCAGACGGATGCATTGATAAAATCATCACCATCAGCATATAGCATTCCTCTGGCTCTCAGCAGATCTGCCTCACGCTGGTGGGCTCATCAGCTCCCCCCAGGCACTCGGGTCTGAGAAACACTGCAAAGGCAGGAACAGCCAGCTACAGCTCCCTGCTGCTTTCTCATCCTGCAACCCTCCCCTGCCCTTAAGATTCAGAAGGAAGCTGCCAGTTGCAAAATGCCCCTGCATTGCAGGAAGCTGTTTGTGCTGCCATCGCAGCCAACAACACTGTGTTGTCTCAGGAGGGCAGACAACACTCAGCAGAGCGAGGATGAACGCTGGCAATTCTCAGCCTCAACTCCTGTAGCTGCTCAGGGAGCTCAGCATAGGGCAGAGCTCAGCTGTTTTATCTCCACAGTCAAGAAACCTTGAGCCAAAACCTGTAGGAAAGCCATTTACTGCAGTTTTTGACAACTTGAGGCAATAAGCTTCTAAATATTGTGCTTAGTTAACAGCTGATTCACAAAGAGATGGTGGATTTTCATGGAAGACAAATCTTGATTTTAAAACGATCACTCCTATCATATCCAGAGAATCACTTCTGAGTTTAATGGTACAAACCACACTGACGGAGTCCAGCAGGTACCCTGGCATCTACCCAAAAGGTATTACAAAATGACTGATTAGCCCAGAATTAGGGAAAAAAAAACAACATCTCTGGTGCCAGACATCCATGAAATTGGTCTACTAAATCCCTAACTCTACTGGCATCAGACACAAGGTTCTCTTCTTATACCAGTAAAAGCTTCCCATAAAGAGCGAACGCACACAGTCAAAAAGCACCATACCCACAGCCAAGAGCACCTCTGTTTCACCCAACTGTGATCCAAAACCACCACACAGGTCTTGGAAGCCACTTCAGTGCAACAGTCCAACTCTTCTTGTATTCCACTCCATTAACAGAAAGTACATCTCCCCTGTTTTAGGAGTACCGACTTGTTTACACACAAGCGATTCTAAGGTGGACGTTTCCAAGTGAAAAATTAATAAAAGTTACAAGAGAACCATCTGCCAATGTCCTGCAAGGGAAGACAGGCTCTGCCTCCAGCCACTGTGACTTCCACATAGTCTGCCAAGGACTATTGTCACCATAAACAAAGATGGGATTCTCACTCAAACACAGCTGAAAACTCCTGCTGAAACACCAGTGAGGTGGGTAAGCTCTAACCAGGAACCATGATACAGTTCACTACTGACAACTCAAGTTGATGCTTCCTTGCTCACCATTCCAGTGACTTTTCTGATAGGTAAAGCCCACTTACAGCTTGCCAGCCACTTAAAGAACTTACCTTTACTTGCTCAAGTGCACCAGGCTTGAAGAGATTCTAAAAGAGGTAGTGATAAAGAGATTTCATGACTGAATTTTTAGCCTCCATTACACACATACTCACGAGTCCAAAAGCTGGCAGGATACCACACCTAGATATGAAGCAGCACATGGACCAGCCAATTCTACTACTCAATACATGAACATCCAAAGCATTTCAATGCTTTTTATTTTTAAATTAACATACCAGAGCCCTCTGCTTCTCTTACCATTCACAGCTTTTTCTATCAGTTCTTCACAAGCATCGAAGTCTCCCTTCAACACCAGTTTGTCGTGCAGGTCTGTCAACATGGGGTGCTCCAGAGCAATCTTGGTTTTCTTCTGCAGGGACTCGAAAGCTTCGGTGTAGTTGTGCTGACGAAAATGCTTTAGGCAAAGGCGAATGGCTTCCTGTTCACGGTACTACTGGAACACAAGAAAAACTATGAGACATGGAGATTTTTCATTTACCAGCACTGCTGGGAACTACCTGTGAACCTGCCTGGAGACAGAAGCAGGATCTCCTAGACACGCTGCTCATGAATTACTCACGAGCTTACAGATGTAGGCTATGTAAACATTACAAGCAGTGCAGGCATTTATTTTCCAACAATATAGAAATTATACAACTTTGTGTTGTCCAATTTAATAAGCACATAAGAAGAGAGCGTGCAGTGTCCCAGATCTCTGGAGTGACCATTATTTCCTCCCTCCCAATCCTGCTTGGCCCTGCTCTCCAAGGCCTACACGAAGAACTGAGCAGGGAAAAGCCTTCACTATCGGCGTTGCATAATTTGATTGTATGACTCTTACATAACAAAATAATTTAGAAGAGTAAGTAGGTCACAGCTTTTCTAGAAGCAGAAGAGGGAAAAAAAAAAAGCCACGAGAACATGGAATACTTGCAGTGACCACTGCTCCTGCAAGGGAAAGGCAGGAGGCAGGGCTGACCCCAAATCCTGCAGGCTCACGAGTGTTTCAGATCAGTGGCAGCAAGGATTTATGTGAACGCCAAAGATTTACCTTCAAAACATTCCCGTGCATCTTGAAGCAGAACTCCTGCTTTCACAAGGCAGAGGAGCCAAAGCTGCCCGATTCCCACTCAGCAGTGGGAAGGGGCGAGAAAGGCAAGAGAAACCCACGCTGACTCGAACACGCGAGCACAGGAACGTGAGGAAATAGTAAATTCTGAGTAAGAGCTACACAGCTTGTGCTGTTAACCCACCCAATCATGCACTGCGTTTCAAAGCTGCTAACAATATGCATAAGTATCACAGATTTTTTAAGTTGATAAGTAGCAGAACCACTTAATTTTAAATAGACTCTTCAAACCTAAATTCCAAGGCACTGAAGAAATAGAAAATAATCTCAATTTCCATCTTGAACACACATCCACTGTGGTTAAAAGCAAATATAACTTCAAGCACTTTAAGACTGATCAAATTACAGACAAAAGATTTTACTCTTAAATGGACACCACTGCTAAAAGTGACATTTATGGTATTTAAATGAAGAGAATCTTTCCAATAACCTGTGACTAGCGTTCAGCAAAAACTACTGCTCTCCAAATAATGGTCCTATAGCAAGAGTTTCATAAACCCAAGCAGCTAAAAAGAAACACGGCCATGTGCTGTATTTTTAGTTCTTAATCCATCAGTATTTCACAGCTGCAAATACCCAGAACTACGCATTTTTAGAAAATCAGTTCCCAGCCCACATGAAAAAGGCCAAGGACACGTAGTGATAAAAATGCAAGACTGTAGCAAAGGAATACTCCAGCTAAAACAGTTTTACAGCACAACAGGGAAAAAAACCCTCTTTTTTTCCCTCTTTCTAGGAGATACCCAAGACACTGCCTTTAAGCAAATATTCACTCACATCAGTCAAGGCCAAACCCTCATTAGATTCTTTGTTGCTCAAAGGGAGAGCAAGCAAAAGGACAGCTGCACACCGGTAACAACCAACTCCTGCACTCCCAGCTCCTCTGGGTCAGACATCAGACAAAATTCAGACTCTGTATATTCCCACTGAGCCTCTCCTGACTGACAGACTTGGCTTACAGAACTCCAAATGGCTGTTGGATGCAGGCTGGCCACTCCATACAATATCAAAGTTTGTATTTAAGTGACATCGCAGTAGTAATTTGGAAGTGAAACGTAAAAGTTTTTCTATGCAAAAAGTTGTATGAAAAGTATACAAAAGCTCCTTTTTAAAAGCTGTCATACAGGGTTAAGGTGATGACAACCCAAATAATCGCTTGGATCTGAAGCTGTAAATAATTGCTACCGTTAAAAAAGTAACGAGAGCATGAGATTAAGATATTAACACTGTCAAATACACAAGTAGAATTAAAAATATTTGTGTTTATTAGAATCACAGAATCATAGAACATGTTGAGTTGGAAGGGACCCTCCAGGACCATCAAGTCCAACTCCTGTCCCTCTGCAGGACACCCCAGGGTCACACCATGTGCCTGAGAGCATTATCCAAACGCTCCTTGAACTCGGGCAGGCTTGGTGCTGTGACCACTGCCCTGGGGAGCTGTGCCAGTGCTCAACCACCCTCTGGGTAAAAAAAACCTTCTCCTGACATCCAACCTAAACCTCCCCCGATTCAGCTCCTGCTGTTACTCCGAGTCCTGTCATTGGTCACAGGCGTAAAGATATCAGTACCTGTCCCTTCTTTACTTCATTATAAACTGCCACCTCTTATTGCTGAAGTACAACCACTCCTCAGTAAGGTTTTCAGGACCCAATAGGTTAAGCTGGACAGCCAGCAGAAAGCAGTAGGGAGGGATCCGAGGAGCATCCTTGCTGCTTTGAGTCCTTATCCGTTACCCCCACCTCCACTCACTCCAGGAAAAGGGTGTTTTGTTGAAGTGCACACACAAAAAGGATGGGTGACTTTGTGTAGAACTTTGCTCTTCACTGATGTCTCAAGCAGTAGAGAATTATTAGGCTTGAAAGTCTTTAAGACTTCATAGAACACACATGAAAATATTCGCCCCATCTCAAAGACCTGGAAGAAACTGGTCAGCTTCTCTGCCTTTTCTGAAACACTGGTCAGCACATAAATCTTCCTACATGGCTCCGGCAACAGTGGCCTCCTCAGGACTACGGGAGAGGACAACATCAGTGAGACACTCATCCATCACTCATCGCCAAACACTTGGCCAAACAATCATGACTAAGTCTCTGCCTTGCTGCTTTAGGGCTCCAAGTTTTAGAAAAACAATGCTGGCACCCCTTGAAGAAGCTGTCACTACATACATGCTGACCACGAAAAGCACTGATTCCACGGGATAAGACCGAACAAAACAGATGTTGGCATCATCATCAGATGGCTTCTGACCAAAAAAAGAAAACTAAATCGGAGCTTTCTGGTTGCAGCAACTGGTGAAAAACGCCAGAGACACCACCACGTGCAGAGGCAGCAGAGAGGAGCACAAAAAGCCATCAGCAGCCTCTGTCAACTGGACTTTTCACAACTGGACATGAGTAATCAGCAGACTAATGACCACAATACCACTTTAATCATAAAGCAGCTACAGACAACCTCCACTGCAACTGTCAGGGCTGGTTTTAGATCTTCCATGAAGAAGCTTATGATGTTGGCATAAACACATATGAGCCAGATAGCAAGGCCACAAGGTTTCTTATTCGTATTGGCAGCACCACAAACTGGTGAGGGAGCCTCAGTACTACCACACAAAATCTTTATCTCCTTTTAAGTTTTCCCTTCTGGAAGCACAGATATGCTGCTCCACTAACCCACTCTTATTCAGCTGGGAAGGACGTCTTCTCTGTAACACAATATGAATTTCATGAATTGTTCCAGAAGATCTATGCATAAAAATCAGCAACAAAATGAATTCTGATTGTCAACGTGCACTTCCCTCCCACAGAAGAGGCATTCGTTGTACTCAACTAAATACAGTTTATACAAATAATTTGAACTTTCTGTCGATCAAAGTGACAAATGGCAGAAATCACCTCATCTAACAGTCCAGTGGCATCAGAGACAGCAAGAGGGAAACATCAGAAGTGCAAGGAGCTGCAACAGGAAAGACACCAACGTGGATTCTCTTTTTCAAAGGCCCATTTTTATACCCTGTAACAAAAGCTGCATACGTAACCCAAAAGGCTCTGGGCTCACTTGCAGCTCTGCAGAAGGACTGGTACGGT
This sequence comes from Aegotheles bennettii, assembly GCA_013398125.1. Classification (NCBI taxonomy): domain Eukaryota; kingdom Metazoa; phylum Chordata; class Aves; order Caprimulgiformes; family Aegothelidae; genus Aegotheles; species Aegotheles bennettii. Next base: position 106,559 of record VZRW01008805.1, read on the forward strand.
AAACGAGTAACTAGTCAAAAGGCAAGAAGAGGGAGAAATGGAATCTGGTTTTGTTAAGATTCATTTCCCTTCCAATACAAATACTACTTTACCAGTACTGTCCCCTTTGACTCAGTGTTCCTTTTTTTCATGCTTTTCTTGTAATGCCTACATAGCAGGATTTTTTTATTCTTTTTTTGGTAGGCTGGTTGGGTTTTCTTGGTGGTGGTCATGGTCTTGGGTTTTTTGAGAGTGTTCTTGTTGTTTGTTTTCTTAAAGAGAACAAGCAGATACAACTCTAAAAGATTCATTTAGAGTCAAAGTCAGCCATGTGGTTTCAGTTTTAACTACATGTGTTTGTTTTTTTAATAGCTGATAGCCAAGGAATGAAAAGGTCACGGAATTCCAGTAAGAGAAGTATCACAAGATTCTGAGATTACAGATATTCAAACAAACAGGCACCTAAAATGCAGGCCTACCTTGCTGTACCAGTTGAGGCACGGTTGAACCACATCTGGATCATCAATGCCATTAAGTTCAACATACCAGATACTAAAATTGAAGCTGGGTCCCCAGGATAAGAGTGGAACTGGAGAAGAAAGGAAAAGGAGAAAAAGGATGCATAAACATCAAACAACAACAGCATTAGTCTTACCAAGCTATACACAGCACTATTCCAACAGAATGCTTTTGACAACTAAACCAAATGCAGTATTTCTGATAGGACATAAGTTTTAGCTCATATAAGTAAGCTTAGAAAAATTACCCAATACATCATGATAAAGTAGTCATTTAAAGGAACCTGTGCCAAGCAACATTAGCACAGCAGATCATTACAAAGCAGAAGCTTGCTTTAAAGCAAAAGAACAAAAATACTATCATTTAAAACAGCTCAAGGAGGCAACAAGCTTTGACACGGACAGGAGTCACGAGCATACCAGCAACAGTATTTGCTCCTCACAGTACATTATTTCCACATTTGTCAGCAACAATTATTTTCCCTAATGGTGAAGACAAGAAGCTTGGGTATTTAAATTTTTACAAAATTAGTAACGTCTGCAAGTTGTGGAGGAGGGAGGGGGGGAGACTGTCAGTTTCCAATTTAAAAACTGTATTTATTTATTTTTCAAAGCTTAAATCTGTGCAGCTTTTTGGCCAATACTGTTTTATCTGCATACTGGAACAAACATACTTAAAATATTACATGACCCATGAAACACACTGCAGCCTCTCAGCTAAGGCTTCTCTATCACTGTGTTAACATCTACAGTCTTGCACTGATCTATTGATTAACCTGCAGCTTAAGATTTGGTTTTGCTTTTCACACAGAAAACTGTGTGACTCCCTAAAACTGCAGGAAAATCAAGTGGTTTCATTTCAAATACTTTTGTTTCCTTTTTATTTGACCGTAACTTATAAACAGGAAACGATAGTATTGGAGACAAATGAGTAGTTACCAGCAACAGCACGGAGTTCACTACTTCCTCCCTTCCATAGAAACTATTTTTTGCCACATAGAAATTGCTTGTTGTCTTTCAAACCACTACAAAATACCACTGAGATTAACTTGTTGAACTAAGGGTTTTCCGACCTAGTCCTTGAGGAAATAAAGAAACAACATTTTCTGTAAAGTTGCTCCTGAGCTCTTAAAGGTTCTTAAGTATTTACACTCAAAACAAACTAGATCTATAATTTTCTGCAATGTGTTTGGGCACAAAGCATATGTTCAAATCCACGATTCTCTAAATTTTAAAGGGTATTTCTACAAACCTATCAGTAAAGGCTTGTGACAACTTCAGGAAACTGTCACCAGGAGAAGAGATGTTTAGAAAAGTTCCAAAGAGACTTTAAATGAGATGTGTCTAATCTGATTTCAATATCCATAAGTAGGTACTTCATATGTTACAGCTCTCAAATCATCCTGTTCCAATAGCTTCTCTCTAGCTGATTGCTCAGCATACAAAGTGAGATGCTTTCAGAGCAGTTCATTGTAGGTGTGTGCTTGTGGAGACAGAAGAGAAGTGAACTGGTTGGAAAAACAAAGTTGCCTGTCTCCCATCCACATTGCACGCACTCTGCCTGAGAAACTTCTTTCAGTTTTGTCCTCTGCACAAGATGAGTGCTGCTAACATAGCACCTTAGTACCATAAAACATTACTACTTTTAAATCAAAGTAGACAGACGAGTTTAATTCTGGGTATCCCACCCATTAAGGTGGCAGAGTGACAGAACACCACATCTAAGGGTAACACCTTTGATCTGTCCTCAGATCTGAACACACAGACCGATACCCAACTGAAGTTAAATTGGGTATTTGCTCAGCTATAAAGAATCAAAGCCTATCCTTCAGCTTCTTGCACTGAAACACTGAACCAAACCACAGACCACCTCAAACAGACTGAGACCGTACGTTTCCTGATGGTGAACTTGAGACCAGTTTAATAACATTGAGTTTACTGGGTGAAAAGTCAAACCCAACTATTAACACCTTCACACCTCATTCCAGAGGAAAAAAAAAAGCAGGTGTTCACCTTTTTTTTCCCCAGCAGTTCTTCTAAGAAATTATACCAACCTCTCCCTGAAAAAATTCACAATTCACCCTCTTATCTTGGTAGCCAAGAACAGCCCAAAAGTTGTACCAGGACGTGCGTAAGAATCCTGTGTAGCTGCTGCCACAACATAATGCAAAGCCATCAACTTGCTGACACTTTTTCCCCTCCCAAGTTAACTCAGAGCTTTCAATGGTCTTGTTTACAAGAAGGAAACGAAACACCAGAAATAGTGATTTTAACATCAAGATTTCCATGGTGTGACCATCTACTCTAAGGAAAGCGCAGATGCTCAGTTGTACAGGGTGCAAGTAAATGTTTCCCCTGTGCTGCACCAGCAGAGAAAACCAAATCTGGCCTTTTTAAACCACTCCACAGGAGTAGGAAAAGAAACAAAGCGGAAGGGTTGGAACTGTAATGTGATTTCTGTTCCAGTTAGGAAAGACCACGTGTCCTGCTGGAGCATCTCCCCATTTTTGAACCTCTTCCCTGGCTCCAAGACTGCACAAAGGAGACACCTCATCCTTTCCTCTGCCCTCTTCTTTTTGAGGCCTCCACTCTTTAGACAAATCTCCTCTTAGAGCAGCCACAATTTAACTTAGATCTGGAAGGAGACATTAAGTGCACAAGGAAGCACCAACAGCCACACAAAAGCAATAAGCACTACTCAGTGGGACAAACAGATCTCATTTTTATTTCTGCACTAAGTTAGGAGGTACCAGCAGTCCAGGATCCTGGGTGTGTTTCTTTTCTCACGTCTCCCAGTGGCTGGTTTTACATTTGTCCTCCCCTTCACCCCCTTCAGATTTCCCAACAAGGTAGACACAAACCTACTAAAGCCTCTGCAAGAGCTGAGAAACGTCGTCCTCTAAAAATCAGTGTGTAACCCATCCTGCAATAGTTGCAAAGCCCACACCTTATGCTGTCCACTCTTTGCTATGTTGCTTTTTCCACACACATACATATCTCTGAGGTGGAAATGCACTATGATTAAAGGTATTCTGAAGCCTAAAGTTACAGTATTCCTCCAGTTTGTACCATAAAGCCACCCCAGTGTGGTTTTCTGCTGCATGTACTACAGCACTCTGTCCTGAGACACACACAACTGTTCAGACCAGCTGAACACTCCACGGTAAGAGATGCCCAGAAGAAAAAAAATAATAAACAAAAAAAATCAATACCCCTTCAACAGAAGCATAGATATTTAGGTCACTTAAACAGTTCTTTACCCATATAAGGATGATTTTAGGGGTTATTTCTCAATAATCGGAAGCTATGCCTAGACAAGAACTGCACCCTTAAACCAGAGAAGACAGTAGCAGAGGCATTAAACACAGCACAGTAATTTCAAATACCTCTCTCAAGCTAATTTCCATGTCCCCCCATCTACAGGCAATAGACACACAAACAGCACAGACTTGGAAAAATGCAGGAAGCATCGATAATGAAGTATTGCTCATTTCTATTAAACCAAAGCTGAAAAATCTTGAAGCCTAGTTCATAACTCCCATGCCAGTAACAAACCAGAGTGAGAATTACACCGGGCAACTTCTTCAAGCTCTTTCACAGCCATCAGTCTCCACAACACCTTCTGCTTTCAAGGACACAGTACAAAGAAAAACCTCTCTGCTTGGAGCAACCACAAAAACAGAGCCAGAAACAAAGCTCACGGGCACTAAAAAGAATATTCTTCACTATTTTGTCCAGATAAGTATCTTCTTCCCCCTCTCTTTCAAGTCCTTTAATGAGGTGCTACATGAAATGTAAAAATTACTTGTCAAGTAGGTCAAAAGCCTGCACAACTGAGCATTTAAGTGCTAAGGAACTGAAGTTGAACTAATTAAACTGAAAGAAGCGCAAGACTTTTCTTGACAAGAGCAGGGGGAAGATACTATTTCTGCTTTCTGTGTGTCTGAAACTTCTCTAACACGTGAGCAATGGAAGCAGTGGGAAGCGTTTTCCCCTCTCACAGATCTACCCGTGTCAGGCTCCTCCTGTCCTGTGCCCTCACCTAAACCTCACTGTTGTGTTATTAACAGCGGTGTGCAGGTCAGTGTGCTTATCTGCAGAATTATCAAGTAAATGCCTTATGCAAGTCACTAACTCGTGCCTTTCCCAAACACACAGAGCTCACTGATAGCAGGAACCTCCATGGTGTCAGTCCCTAAGAGTCCAAAAGGGCAGATTTTGGCCTCGTGTTTGCTGGCAGCGTGACAAGGGACACAGCACGGGATTTCGAATTTTGAGTTACTTTGGCGAGCAGCTTGGAAATTTTAACAAACTGAAAACATATTCAAGCTGTGAATCTGAAAAATAACAGAATTTCGTAACGTCGCTGTGCAGTTGTTTCACTGCAAAACACACGCTCACAACTTCACAAAAAAAATTAAGCCAGCCATCAAGCAGAGGTTTTAATAGGTTTCGGTGAGAAGATCATTTTCATTCGTGTCCTAGCACAGGAATTTCTTCACAGAAGACAGCTTCAAGAAACTAAAGGCTATAGATACAGCTCAAAAGGAAAATTCATCTCAGACTGTAAGTAGTGAGCAAGTGACAGTTAAATACAAATCTAATGTTAATGTACATAACACAGAACACTTACTGCCATGAGGAGAACCCATGCCAACCAAACCATATAACTATTAATACTATTTAATCCTATTCATGCCACATCTGAGTCATTAGTCAGCATTTTATTTTCCTAACAAGTTTCAAACTTACAGCTACACTTCATAACATCAGAACACATTTTGCTGGAATAAAATTTAGACATTCAGAGAAGGAGCCATTCATCTTTCCATTCGCCCCTTTAGCCCTCCAGTAACTACCTACTGTTTTTTAGCCACTGAAAAATAACATTTCCCAAAAACTTAATATGGGAAGCTTCAGAATACATTAAAAAAATAAAATCAATTTAACTTCCCTGATGTAGTCAACCTTTAACTCCAACTACTCCTCTGCTTCTCTTGAGGTTTCTTAAAGCCAAGTGGTTTTTGTGGATGCTTCCACAAAAGCAGCAGCCAAAAACAAACCCAATAAACGACCAGTTTCTCTACTCTAAGAACAGGAAACACCACAACTTATGGCACACAAAAGATCACTTGATTCCCAGCCTGAAGCTTTCAATTCCTCAGGCAAACATGAGAGGAGGTTCAGAAAACCATGTAGAAGACACTAGAGCAAAGGTCTCTAAGGGGAGCTCCTGTACAGCCACTATCATCCAAGTCTTGGCAAAGGAATTACCCAACACTTCAAATCAAATATTTGCTAATTTAAATTAGTCAACAGGATCTTATCTCATTTCTCAGCAACTACCTCCTGGCTCTATTTTTAACCCTCAACAGCTAGTTTAAAACCAGTCATTCTTTCACTATCTCAGTAGGTAAGAAGGGGAAGATAAATTTACTGAGCTACATAAAGCTGAAAGGCTCCAAATTCTTGGATTAAACCCCACCAGTATCACTGATGGCCACTGTAAGAAAACTTGTTTTCTCTGGCCTGCATGAAGCAAAGAAGAGACATCACTGGTTCCCATCACAAGTCACAGTAACCAGACTTTGTTAGCCCCTCCCTTTAGTAAGCTTCCCCAGAGAAACAAGAGCTGATGTATCATGGGGTGTAATTCTTCCTGCCCCTGGATGTCATCTTCAGCCAGAGATGAGACCTCATGATTTAGAGCAGCAGTAAGAGATCAAGGAAGGCTTGTGCTGTTGCTCTGTGTGTTGTGAGCTTCGTGTTTGAGAACAAAAGACTTCCCCCTTTTTCAAACTCTATGGTTGCCAACACTGAAACTTTTACCAGTATTTTATCCTAATGATTTTTCTTAAAAGCTCTATATAGCAATTTACAGTAGGACAGTAAGCAGCTTCTCCAGCAATTAGTTGACTCAACAACTGTATTTCTGAAAATTACTCTATTTCACTTTCATTCCCCAGGATTTAAATTATGAAGCTATTATTTCTTAGTAACAGGACTTCACTGTGTTCCAATCTAACCAGCCTAAAAGATCACAAAATGGAACAGCTATTGTGGATACTGTGCCTGAGTACAATGAAGTCACAAGTGCCACGACTGGCACAAGTATAAGAGATTATTTTCTACTCAGAATGCTGAAAAAATGCATTTACCTATCTTAATGAATCGACAGGGGAACATCTGTTCATCAATTTTATGCTTCAAGGTGAATGTTTCTTTGTTATAATCATTCTTTAAGCCACTGTGGGAAAAAATAAATAAGGTTACTTAATCTTACCTTGTATTTTAGGACTAGCTAATAAATGCAATCTAGGTCATGCCTGAAATGCGAAGCTTGTTTCACATCACCATGAATCATTACTACACACGCTGGACCAAAGCCTGGACTGCTATCCACCATCTCATCTCCCTGGGAGGCAGCACTGGCCAGTGGTTTCAGGAGGGAACCAACATTGGATCGATGCTGCTCATCTGTACCTGTAACCCTGAGACTTCAGCAGGCGACCTGCCTGAACCACGCTTTTCTGGTTTTAAGAGGGAGATGGACCAGCTCTCAGAATTACCACACTGCCAAAGTGCTTTGTGATCCATTTGTGGGCATTTCTTCATAAAAAAAAATCAAATATTTGCTATAATTTATCAAAAAAAATCTTAAGTCCGTTTTTACTGAAGATGCAAGTACAGGTCCCAAAATAAGGATTTTTCTTAAACTTCAGTATAAATGAAATGACATCAGATAGCAATAATTATTATGCTACTAAGACCTCTCCCTCCATAATTCTAGCAGCAATAAAGTCAAATTACAAGACTGGTCTATCTAAAAAGGGTGGAAAGGGTTGTGGCTTGTTTCTATACGATCTTGAAGGACACCTGCAATGAAACTCCTCATGTTTCTCCATGGTCATTCTGCCTGACTACTGATGATGTACTCCCATACATTCCCCAGAGGTGGCCTTTCCTTCTGTAGGCCTCCAGAAATAGATTAGCTCTTGCTGCTCATTTCTCTTGTACTCCTAGATATTTAAATGTAATTTCCCTTTCTGCAGCAGAAGACTCCTTAAAAGGCCCTTGCAAATTTACATTAGCGACTACTCAGAAGTTCTGGATAGCTTAAATAGCTAAAAGGCTCTTTCTTTAGTACATATCAGTACAACTACCAAATCAAACTAAAAAAAGGAAAACACAGGGTTTCCATTTCCTTATCTGTTTTTTTTACCCACTTGAAGAAAAGCAGAGCAGCTGACTAGTTCAGACTTTCAAAGTTACAATAAGGTTCTTGACACAGGCAGGTTACTTGGGGTTTTAAAAGCTACTTTAAGCTACTCACATCTGAAAAATCATTCCTCTTGTGCCTCGAGCACACAGAAGTAAGGAATCACAATCCCTGCTCTCTGCTCTTCCCAATCTCCAAGAGTTTGCTCTCCACAAATCCTCTGTGGTTAGAACAGGCTAAGGAGGGCTTTCTGGAGCGAGTGTTGGGATTGCTGCTCTCTGACCTGACCATAAACACAAGGGCAGCTACTTGCAGGATCACAGCCACGGCTCTGTAACACTGTTAGCCATGTGTCTGCTTGGGAGTGAAGGGGAAGAGCATTTTGGTCCAGCCTTTATGATTACCATAGCTGATGAAATCACATCTTACCTGGATAAGAGATCTGTCATGTTTTCCTCATTCATCCCACCAAAGACTTTAAACTTCTTTAAATTGCAGACATGCGTTTTCTCATATTTGCCAAATGTGATACTCTGGACTATGGCAGGTCTTTCAAGTTTCAAAATCAAATACTGTGGAAGAGAGAACAGTGAATTTTAACATTAAAGCCAAGGCTGCCAAACACACTAAGGGAGAAGCATTACAGCCTTCAAAAACTCAGTTGACAAAGCCAGAGAATGAAAGTTAAGATGATTCCTCCCCATTACTGTATTCTCCTCTTAGTTCCTGGAACGAAGCAAAGGTTTTTTAGGAATATCACTTTAAAAGCAATTTATCCAGGAAAAAGATTTGGTTGAACTACCTATTCCTAGCATTTCTATTCAGGGCTTACGTACATTCCTTCAAGTTGGATGCAAGACTTCCTGAAATCTGGCAAATAGGATCAAACTACAGCGAGTGATGATTCAAACGCCCACTACAGCCTGAAATGAAACCTAAACTGAATACACAATTAGATAAACACAGTATGTTCCACAGGCTAAGAGAACATCAAATTACTTTTCCTCTCTGGGCTGACACTATTTAACCACTGAACACAGACTAAGTTTGATGTGTGGTTAACATAGGAACCAGATGCTTATTAACCATACCAAATAAAACCAAGCCTCTTAACTGGCAGTAGAGGGGCTTCACACATAAAACGATGAAGATTTTCTCCCTTGTGAACGTTTGCTGTCCTCGTACATTGTATGATTTGTCAGATTATTTACATTCAGGCCACAGCTACCAGCTTCACCAGCACTGCTGGAGGAGAAGATCTGTTCCAGTGGAAAAACACATGCAGAGAAGCGCTTGCACCATTCATCAGGGACCATCGAGCATCAAGTTTATTTAAACCTTCTCCTACAACACAAGTCTTGGAGGGAGTCTGAAAACCAGAATTACATCAAGTCTTATACCCGAAACCAATGGGTTTAATTCTCTTCCCTAACTTCTCAGAAATAAGCAGCACACAATAAAGAAACGAGATGAAGCACAGAATCCAAATTACTCATCATGCTGGATTTTGTTACAAATCCCCGCGATCAAGGCTACAGTACAAGGAGATCAGGAAGGTGTTGTAGGACACCTCCCGCTGCAGACACTGCTGGTGGCCCTTTCCTCCAAGAAGCAGCACTGTCAAACCAGTAGATGCAGTATTTTTGAGTCTTCACAGAATCACAGAGTGTCAGGGGTTGGAAAGGACCCCAAAAGATCATCTAGTCCAACCCCCTGCCAGAGCAGGACTATCTAGAGCAGGTCACACAGGAATGCATCCAGTCGGGGTCCGAATGTCTCCAGAGAAGGAGACTCCACAACCTCTCTGGGAAGCCTGGCCCAGTGCTCTGGCACTCTGACAGTGAAGAAGTTCTTCCTTATGTTCACCCAGAACCTCCTATGTTCCAACTTGTATCCGTTCCCCCTTGTCCCATCACTGACCATCACTGAGAAGAGCCTGGCTCCATCCTCCTTCCATCGTTATCAAGTATCTGCACGCACATGGCAGCTTCTGTGGTTCCTGAGCAGACCAGTATCTCCCCATAAAGTGCCACAGACAACACTCTGCTTGTGCTAAACACCTCCAGCAGCAGGACAACCTTACCCTAGAAGTCTATCTCTTGGGTGAGAAGAGGAAAAAATTTTCCCATCCATTTAGTTCTCAGGTCTTTCTGTTATGGCCCCATAAAGCAACTAATTCTCAATCTAGGAGCAGCACTGGCATCGTTCTGGAGAGCACCAGGATAAATGTGTGATCTCAAACAGCTGGTCCTCCCTACATTTACCAAGAGCTTAGCTTAAAAAGAAATCCTTGCACATAGAGCAGTTACAGATTATAATGCAGACTGGCTAGAGGTACCTGATAGAATAAGGAATATTTACTGCCAAAGACGTCTCCAGCAACTCAAATTTTTTTAAGAATGAAGAAAATAAACCTGGATCAGCACTGCTAGGGTACAACAGGAGAATGCTTTGGTGTTTTTCCAAATTTATTTATTTATTTTTTATGAAAAATTTCTGGTTTTGTGAAGAACACCATCTATCTTAATGACAGAACCCACTGGTAGTTTAACTAGCAGCAAACAATGCTTTTGTCCTGAAGTTATTTCCCAAGCTTCAGAATAAACAAAGTTCTACGCAGAAAACAGATTTTTCTAAAACAGAGAAAAGGAAGGGATGAGCAAAGGATGGTCCTGTAATGAGCAAGGCAGTACTTGCTACATGGCACAGCCTGCTGCCAAAATTCCCATGCAGAACAGACAGTACACAACAACGTCTAAGAACTCCTCCTACACCATCATCATTTCTTCCCTGCAGATTTCTCCCTAAGCTGACAAAGTGAAGCTAGCACTACCAGCACCAGCAATTCTTAATCATGAAGTCTGCAAATCTTAATCTTGGGTCATGAAGATGTATTTTCTCAAGCACCACACAAGATCTGCAAAAGCCTGGCACAAACGCCATCCTGCGTTATCCAATTTTTACCCTCAATTAAGGGAGAGAAATCCAGGCCTACAGTTAAATCCTCTTCTCTTAGCACACATGCCTAGAAGGGAGCAAGGCATGGCAATTACTCCACATGGCTAGCAGTGATTTCTTCAACCTCCAGACAGGAAAGGAACTTTGGAGCCCCCCTTGCTGTTTCCACACATCCCATCGCTTGCCGAGTCAGGTGGACGTTACAGAAAATGTAAGCACAAAGCTTAAAGACAAACAAGACAACATTTTTGTGAATTGATCTGTTGACTGATAAGGAAATACAAGACAGGTTTGCTTTAAAGCCCATGGCCCAATACCTGTACCTGTGCATGCATATTTATTCTTTTTAATCCACATACATAAAAGGCATATACAGATGTTCTTTTTGTTTTTATATACAAACACACACCCTGCTGCCACTGTGGGTACTGGCTACAAACCTCACTGATGTCGAAAAAATATGTTGCCTCAAGAGCTGCAAATAGCTGGCTGCGTGGATATTTTTGGACTGCTACCAGGATTTCAGACGTGACAGACTATTTTCTATAGCTTTGAAAGATGTTATAGAAGAGTACGTAAAATGAAATTATTTATTAAACCTGGAAAGAACCTGTCTATGAGATTTCAGGCATAATACCAAGATATTTGACACTTTTCTATCCTATCGCTATAAGCAGTATACATCAGTATCAGTTTAGTGTTTAATCAGTTTAATCAGCAGTAAACATCACTACATTTAATATCCAGGTATTCACAAAGTATTCCAAAAATCCAAATTCTAAACGGACGTGTTTGTTCGATGGCTGCGTGGCACACAGACACTAATTGGAGTAAAAACCTCAGCCTAATTGTTAAGCCTCAACTTGCAAAACTTAGAAAAAAGCTGCTACAAAACATTAGAAGAGTAAAACTTCTGGATTATGATCAAACACATTTGTAAGTGAAGATACACAAAGAGCAGAGTAAGTCATGTACGGTACTTCAGCAGCTCAACAGCTTCTTACCATAGACCCAAAAAAAACTCTATCACATCAGGAGCTGCAGCAAAATTCCCAACCTTCTTGAAGCTCTGGTCTGTGCTACCATTTGATGACAGCCATATGCATGCTTCTGCATCACACAACTGAGTGTAAATTTTATTAATGTGTTTTAAATTAGTTCCTGATACGGTCTACACAGCAGGATGGAAATCAAGAGAGGAAAACTGGTCTCCTCAGCTGCAAAACTAAACCCAGTTGTTTGGACAGTGCCACTAACTTTATCCACATGCTCTTTAACTGTTCAAAATTTACATCTCCACATAAAATATGCTGGACCAGATTCCAAACTGCACTATGCAAGCTGCCTGTGTAATTAGACTCAAATTGTATTTTATTAATTTCTTCCTCTTTAACCATTTCTGCTCAAGCATTTTTTTTTAATCGGGAAGCAGTAAAACTTGTATTGCCTGTGAAAATAAAACCACAAAACAACCAAGATACTTGACAGGGATTGCCCTTGTCCACCTACCCATTGCTTTTGCAATTAAGCTTTGGGCTAAATCAAAACCTATCCTTTTGTTTTACACAATAACCAACCCACTCAGGGGAATTAAATGTTCTTCTGCATGCAGTCTTCTGAGTCCTACCATCACTGGAGCTATCAGGATGATCATTTATGACAGGGCCGTGGTCTTCAGCATCACCAGCCTTATTGCTTCACACTTCCTATGTAAGCCTAGAACTAGTGTAAAAATAGAACCATCGGCCTCTGCCTGAATAGCTTACTACATAACAGGTTTGTTATTGAATATATAATTTCTGGGTCATTCTATTTCAAGAAAGATATCTAGTTTAATAAACAAAAAAACAGCTGTCATATGTATTTCCTTCCACTGGCACTCATTCATAACCAACTGGTGGCTTTCATGGCCACAAGAATTATTAACTCCACCATACCCATGAACCTAGAAAAGTAAATATAGTCACGTGGCAGCATAATCAAGTGTCTAGACTTCCACTTTCATTTTCTTTCCCTTTGCAGAAAGGTTTCAAGCAGACTTGCATGGATCTCTGTCAAGCTGCTGAACACATTCTCAGATTTTTACCCATGTTCTTCAGATTCATGCTCACCCCAGCAAAAGTAACACTTGGGAAGAAAAGGTGCCTGGAGAGGTTTTGTTTCACTCAACAAGGGAAGGGAATAAATCAACATTTAGGGACTAACTCATATTTTTACCTCTAAGCCAGCACAGCACCAGCACCTGGGCAGGGAATTACTAAACCGTGACATTAAGGTGAGACAATGTGATGAAACAAACACTGGCAATTAGGACTGCGGAGTTTATTAAAGTATCTCATGGCACGTTGCAGTGAGCGTGACTGACATCCGTCCTTGTGTTGTGCCTTAGCTCTGGTTTCAGCTAACAAAGTTGGAAACAAGGAAAGCTTTATTTTACTGAGTTTTAGTTTGCTTCCTGTCCCAGACTATTATGGCCACCCACACATTGTAACAAGTGTGTCACCACAAAAGCGACCAATTTTTAAATGATGCCCACACACAAGCCAGAAAATGCTTTGCAACTTCCATTTCTATAGCATAAATGATATTTATTCTGGGGATTAAATGTCATGTGTATACATCATCATTTTTTTGGAATACAAAATACCCAACTTCTAACATAAAGCAACTCACTTCACCCCCAGCTTTTCTCCTTGATACGCTTCTAATTTGGTCACCCACTATTTCAGCTGAAGTTTTCCAAGCTAAGAATCCACCTTAAAAACTTCAGCCATCTGCAAGAACAAGGAAGCAGAAAACTTTTATACAAGTTTTACCTGCATTAAAACGTGGCAGCCTTGCATGGGGCAAGAACTAGCTACTGTGAGGAAAATGCAACAAGATCTGAAGTTCTTTTGTCAAGTATGAGAAAACACAATTTGGAACTGTTTCTCTCCACATACACAAAAATAACTAAAACTGCATTCTTTGCACGCAGGGCTCTTCCGCAAATTTCAATTCCCCGTTCCCTCTTTCCAGTTAATTTTTCAAAAGCAAAGTTACACTGTACAAAATGCTTTACATGAATAATTAAACACTCAAGTTAGAAGCATGAGAATTAGCTAAGGAGAAACTGCAAACACATCGTCACCCTCATTCAGTGCTCAGGATTGGGGGTGCTGAATACTCAAGCAACTACACAGCAGTTTATAGTCTCACTATTAGATACAGAGATTCAAGTAAGAGGAACCCAGCAGGAAGGCCTTTTCCACTTAGGCACCAGGTTTTCTGTTAGTTTTGTCTTTAAATAACAGAATAAAATTCAAGTACTGTCTCACCAATCTCCGTTGCCACTATGAAGATTAACTTTTTGCAAGTTGGATCAAAAGACCTCAAATGTGGATATCTCATATACAGAGTTATGAGAGAAAGAGGGATCCAGGAAGACATGAGAGATCCAGAGGTATATGGGTGTATATATATACATTTTATATAGATATAAAACATATAATATTCTATATATTTACTAATTATATAATAATAATATAATTATAAATATATATAATATATTTCTCATATATATAAATAAAATGTTAATTCACCTCTCTCCTATCAAAAAGTTTGATCTAAATGACTTGTTTGGCATGTGGGGCAGTGCCCAGCTCTCCAGGGTTGGATTCAGCAGTTCTGTGACAGCACCTTCATTCAGGCCACAATCAATATATATAAAATTGTTGGAAGACATCTCTAACAAGCTCATGTGGTTCGTACAGAAGTCTATCACTAATTATTCCCTGCTTAATCTACATGCCTGAATATAACACATATCACTGCTTGTCAGCTTTAAGCATAGGTTGGGAATATTCTAAAGCATCCAGTTATGAGAGATGTATTCCCAATTCCAGAATCAGGTTTTAAAAGCACAAAATATTCAGGATGGCTCAAAAAAAAGAGCAACTTTTAGTAACAACTACAAGCACCCCTCAGGTGAAAAACCCCACCCAAAGATACACCACAAGTCAACCCTGCCTGGTGAACAAGACAGCCCTAAGAAAAACACATGCTTCCTGCACAAAAGGAGGTAAAGGATGGCACAGACTGGGATACAACACACACTCAACAGCCATTACCCTGCAATCAATAGTTCCTAGATAGACAAACTGCTTCAGGCTATGGATTAAATCCTATGCTGTTCTTCAAAAATATATATAATGTAAAAAATAAAATCAAAGATCCACAGAGGCATCAAGAAGAGCAAAATTAATTAGTCTTTACAAGCAGGTTTACGAAACATGCTAATGGAATAGAAAGGACAGTTTTCCCTCTCCTCCTAAAAAACCCCTCACTTTTACAGACACAACAATATAGAACATTTTATCACGAAAATCAAGCCAAAAGCTTCTCAGCTGTAGAAGACAATCTACTGCTACAAGGAGCCAACAGTCTATATATTTTTAACACACCTGGAAAGCAACTTAGCAAGATCTACCTCAAGAAAAATTCTGAGACACAACTGATGAGGAATACTTGGATTAAATAAGTAGATAAGCAGAACTTTGCATGAGAGATAATGTGCACAACATACTGTGCATCAGTGTTGTCAACAAAATAATTTAAAACAACCAGCATAAGAAATATAAAAGCTGATCAAACAGTACCAGAGTAATAAGGTATAGATCTAACATCAGGAAAGGACAACACATTTTTCGGAGGAAATAAATTAAGTAAAAGGATAAGTATATTATTTCTGGATAATCTAACAATCTAATTAATAGCGGAAAAGCAAATTAGATGCTAAAATCAATACAAATCTTATTTTAATAAGGTGCTTAACCATCAGAAGAGGTGACATTCACGTCTCTTTAAACAGAGTCCACATTTCTAAACGCACTATTAGGGGAAACAAATACAAGCTCCTTAGATCTTGGATTCAAGGCCAGCAGTCTACACCAGTTTCCAGTAGTGCTGACAAAGGGGGCCCTGCATGCCTCATTAGCAGCTTAATCTAACCATAAGGTTAGATTATCTCCAGTATAACCATGACTGTCAAGGATGAAACACAAAGCTTCCCCCTCAAAAAAGCATTTCTTGAAAGTTCACAAATAAATTGCTGGAAATGTAAACACCTAATGTGCCAACGACCTGCATTTTACCGAGACAAGGTAGCACATAAAGGCTGCCAACATAAATAGTAGCAGCCTGCATTTAAAATAAAATCTCCAGTATAGATTAAGTTGTACAACATGGCTGTGCAGCTGCAGAGATTCAGACGCTTACCTGGGGAGGATAATTGCTTTCTGAAGACCATCTTGAGGACTGATCATTGGGCTTATCCACCAAGATATTCCTAAAAAAAAAATGAGAAGCCAGAATTTAAATAACAGCTACATTGTATTTTACATGCAGTAAGATCTGTCCTACACACAGATCCCTAAAATCCTCACGCAACTACCTATATCGCTAGGCAGAGACTAAGGTTCTCCCCCTCTTTTATTAAAGATTTTCTACATTGCTATTTTACAGGACCCATCAAAATACGCCTCCAAGCCTTGTGGTTGTGAAACGGAGCTCCAAGTTGCGAAATAAAAATCCAAATTGTGAAATAAATGTAAAACAGATGAATTTACGTAGGCCCAAGTCGGCAATGAAGTGGAAAAAACGGCCTCATTCACCTCAATGGGGGAAGAACTTTTCAATCAGGCTAAAATGACAAGCAGCAAAATGGTTAGCAAGCCAAAAAATGTCCTCTACTAGACAGGAGATACTGGAATGGAGAGGGAGAGCTGCTAACCAACCTAAGCTTTCCTGAAGCGTGGAAATGACCATCTAACTCAAGGTAAATTTTACCAAGTATTTTTCATGTGAGCTAACAAGTCTAGAACAACACACAAGCAAGCAGAAGTTCAACTCTTCAACCAGCAAAATTACCCCCAGGTTGCTTTCTTACAGTTTGGAATAGCACAGCATTTGGGTAATTAATATAAATTCAGAATATTCTTTGTTTTGCTGAAATGAAACAGATTAATCATGATAACCATATGAAGGACCTGCCTCCACCTCTCCTATAACCATCTCACCTCCCAGATTAAATTAAAAACAAACAAATCCCTAAAATATATATAACCTACGACGAGGTAGCGATGCACCCACCACCTGCCAGACAGGGTTCCCAAGCTCTACCACATTCAACCAACTCGCCAGCTCGTAAAAGTTATGTAAAAAGAAGGAAGCAGTCATCAAAAGGTTTATGCCATCTCCATCTGCTGCGTAGGAGGGGAAGAACACGATCATCTGGATTACTACAAAGGACTGGAGCAAAAAGTGCTCATGTAAAAGCTCAGAAGGGAAAGAGGTTAAGTTAGAGGTTGAGCATTAACACACAGAGAAATTAGCTCGTTCCTTCCACACTGGGCAGGCTAAAATCACCACACTGGCAACGGTCTCCAAGCAGTCCCACGCCCTGACAAGGGAGATGGAAGGAGCTAGACCAGGGTGACCCTCAAAATACGCACATTTTGGAGAGCAGGACCAGCAGCCGTCCATCCTCAGGCTTTACAAGAGGCACGTCGTGATTTTTACACAGCAGAGCAATGAAACTCACATTCCCTGTCCCTTTAGCTAGTTTCCATCATAGCATGGCATTTATTAACACAGCAATGCCAGTGCTGGCCCAAGCCTGCAGCTGGTTTATCCACGTGTCCCCGATGGGGAGAACGCGTTGGAACGGACACACGCTCCCCTCTTGCTCCAACCCCACCAAAAAAGGAAAGGTCAAGCCATTGCTCTGAGTAATTAAACATCCAACTGAGTACTTGTAGTTTGCAGTGCAAAGAGGCTCAACTCCCGGAGAAAACCTAGCTCCTGCCTTTAATTACAACAGGGACAAAATGAACCAACCAAAGGGAAAAATTTGGGAACTGATGAGACACAGACTTCTAATAAAAGTTGCCGGTCTCCCAGCTAAGTCACCACCAGAAACCAAAACACCCTTGTTTTGAGAAGAATGATTCTTGCAGTCTCCTTACACCACAAGGCAAAAGGATATTTAGGAATTTCGTAATACCTTTTAATATCTGGAGAGAGAAAACACTGCTAAACACGAAGGAGATAATGTATCTTGTATTAAATACTTAAGGGACACTAAGGCAGATAAAACCAGATAACACTGCGTGGCTTTTCTCCGTTACAGAACTTGACTCTAGCATGCAAGAAGACAATTTATCCTGAATTTTACTCACGATGCTATTACATTTGTTTAAACACTAGACAATAAGCCCTTCATACGTTGAGCAACATTTGCAGGAACTGGCACTGCTACGTGGTCAGATAATGCCCTGCTGCAAAGAGGCATTTTATAACTGGGACAGATCCCAAAGACCGTATTTTTAGAAGTAGATTTGTTTGTTTCTCCAGGTCAAAGATCACTTTGCCACAACCACAGAGGACCTCAATCAGTACAGCAAGACAAGATAAAAATCCTTCTGCAGAGACAGAGAGAAGGGACAGGCAGCTCGCACAAAATTCAGGCTGAAAAGAAATTTAAAGGGTACAGATAGCAATGTCAATGCAGTTTAAATCTGTTTTAAAATACATGGGTTATTAATTTGTTAAGATTAAACAAACATTGAAGACAGAAATCCATAAGTACAAAGCCAATTTGCCATAATGGCTTAGGAAAAATTATGGGCTTGGAGGAATTCAAGCATTCCAGCAGTCATGAGACAGTAGAAACAAACAAATGCATAACTTCATGACAAATGCCTCTTTCCTTGTAAAGCCCTTTTTCTGGACACCACAAAACTTTTAACACAGTACCTGGAGACAGGGTTTTCAGATACGATATCTAGATTAAAATCTGAGAAACTTTAGAAGTGAAAATTCCATTAACTCAATGACTTTCCGTGTAATTTTCACAAGGCATTAAAAAAAGGTATTTGTAAGCCCTTGAGCTACCACAAGTACCAAAGTTTTACGCAAGCTTTTCCTGTGAAAAAAAGCAACCCATTAAATGTGGTTTGAGACAACTCATCAACATAAACTGTAGATAGAAGATCTAGTCTAGCATAAATCTACACCACTGCCAAGAGGGACTACTCCACCCACTCTCGCCTGATCCTCCCCCTCCCTACTCCAGCAGCTATAATAAAGATTAGCATAAATAACTTCTTTAGTCAGATCAGTTCTCCAATTCAGCTCACTACTAGTGCCAGCAAAAAAGGAGAAAGAAAGATAAACAGCTGGATCTGGACGAGGGCTTCATACCCAATACCACCCTCCCACTGGCAAGTAACTACTGAAAAAAAAAAGCCATCATACCTTGGCTACCTTGTGGGCAATCCCACCCCACACTAAAGCCAGGCAGAATGTACCATCTTATTTGCACCACAAACAAGAATCATAAAATCATAGAATCATTATGGTTGGAAGGGACCTCCAGGGTCATCAAGTCCACCCTTTATCCCATCACATTCCTAACCATTAGACCATTAGACCATGGCCTCAAGTGCCTCATCAACCCGTTTGTTGAACACCCCCAGGGACGGTGACTCCACCACCTCCCTGGGCAACCTATTCCAGTGCCCAACCACCCTCCCAGTAAAGAACTTCTTCCTAATATCCAACCAGAACATGTCCAGAGGCACTACTGGATGTGCCTTAAATTCATAACCTAGCTTTTCATGGCTATTAGCACCTAAGCCTTTATTGTACGCGCTTCCATAGCTAAATAAGAGAAGTGGATGGTTCTGGATGCTTTGTGCAGAAAGCCCTCTTGGCAGAACACAGTGGAAGGTTCTTTTTATTACCCGCACAGACGCTGGTCTTGTCGCTGCTGGAAATAGATAATTTTTCCTTTTACCAACCCAGAAACTGTCATATCCGTTGTACCAACTGCTGGCTGATGTCTGCTAGAGCTCCAGACACATCCCCACGCTTGGTATTACCAGAGGACTCCTCTGTGCAAACAGCTCTGCGGTTTCAGGCGTTACAATCACTAAGGGAGAGTTCTTCTTTGCTTCAGGGAAGGGGGACGGGGGGAGGGAATAAGATGACTTTGCAGAATATACTGCAAATTAGGTTTAAAGCTGCTATAATTTGCATCTAACCTAAATATTTTCATGAAGATGCTATTAAAGAAATCCACGACTTTAGGAATGAGTCCTTAAGAATAAACAAACCCAAAGCACCACCTTTGCTTGGCACATTCAAATTGCTCTTTGGAGAGCAGCTCTGCAGAAAAGGGCAGACACCCCCCAAAGAGGACTTGGAACTCACACAGGGCTCTTCTAGAAAACCACCGAGGTACCACGCCATTACACTGCAAAAAGCATTTGGAGTGCTACAAAAACACAGCCTGACTGAAAATAGACAAAATTCTTTTGTCAGGGTTGTCCACGTGATGATTTTTTTCATTTTTTCCTATGCCCATCCCAAAACAGAACAGCAAGAATACAGCCCCTGGAATACATGAATTAAAATTTCCACTAAGTCCACTTTGCAGAAGACTGTAAGACACGGTGGGCCAACTATTTCAAACACGTGGAGCCATCACAGCAGCCAGTCCAAAGCATTAACGGAGATACTCTTGCCCAACCTAGACACTGGAATGTACACACAGCCTTAACCAAGAAAAGCAGATAAAAAGAATGCTCAATCCTACCACCAAAAAGAACCTATTCCATGGATCTGGAAAGAAGTAGAGAAATTTTTCCCTGCAACTCCCAGAAACTCACTGCAGCTAATGCTGATCTCAACCCACCTGGCTGCGATGTTCAAAAAGCTAAGGCTTGCCCCTAAGGCAGGTTTAAATAAAAAGCTTTTTAGATTTTGTTATAGTTTCTCTCCTTTCTATTGGAAAAGTTCTCCACTTAAATTGGCGTAAGGATGTGAAGACATGAAAATGTCTTGGTTGAAACACAATAAAACATACACAATCACTGTGCAATATGCAGATACATTCAGGAAAGAAGATTTTTGGGGGTTGGGTGTTGCTTTTTGATTTGACATTTTTTAAAACACAGGACTTCTTAACCCCATTGCTAAGTACAGGAAGATGTCTTGCATAGTAAAAGGAAGTTTGAGTTAAACATGTACACAAATGTGCAATTTTAAATACTGTGCTGTTGTGAGATTTACCAACTTACTGCTCAGATTTGCTTCCATCTCCTCAGCAACAGTTTCACACAAACATCCAGTGTATCATAAATTTACTTCTATCAAAAGTAAAATCACTAAGCAGGTACAGCATACAGAAATGAACTGATGGATTTAGAAGTCACCTTACAGAAATACACTTATCAGATCACACTGCACAAGAAAACACGCATCACTTAGTTCTGGCCTAGATATAGTTCCATTAAAACCAGTTTCTCAATTATTTCTTTCAATGAACAGTTTATTCTTTTTCTATTAAGCTGTCTCTGATCACTGCCAGCCCAACGATACGCAAAGGCCTTTAAAAGACTGCTTCTTAAATGAAAAAATGACACTGTTGCAGACATTTCCAATAACATGAGTTAGGAAGCACTTCTTTTTACTCCCCCCATCTAGTTAAGACTTCTTTTAACAAGGTATTTTCAATTCATCAGTGTTAAATGTTACCAATTAAATGTTACCAATAGTGATTACAGCTGCAGCAGTATAATGGATTCCCAGCAAACTATCAGATAAACAACTTCTATTCCAGTGACACTCAACAACGCTAAATCACAGATTAAACTTTTGACTGTATCACACCAAATCCTTCGTGGTGAGAGCTCCCAGCTCCAGGCTGGCAGTACCAGGATCAGAACAGCAGAAAGACAAATTGAAGGAAAAAATAAAATCAGGCTTATTCATGTATGTTGGTAACCACAGTAACTTCACACTGCAGCTGATTACCAGCCTAACTGTCCCAACGTTAGCAATTATAGTTTAGATGCAATTTAACTGGTAAATGATGCTGAACTTTTAAGCTTAAAAATGATCAGGGTTTGTTCTCTCCCTGCACTCGCTTTAGGTTTAAATTTAAGAATTGTTAGATGACTAAAGCAGAACTTTTCCATGTACTTACAGTTTATCTACTTTTTGAAAAGAAAATAACTCAAAATGCTGATGAAATCAGCAATTTTAAAGACTGCATCACCTAATCACCTTGGTGAATGTAAGATGATCTGGAACCATTTCTTTTGCCCAATTCTTTTCATACTCAGTGTTCGTTTATACATGTTTAAGCCCCAAGGATATTTCAAATCCAGTCTTTTAAATGATCCAGAAAGTACAAACCCAAGTGACGTGGCATGCATGCAGCCTAACATAGGTGAGGTTCCAGGAGATTTCTTCCCTGAATACAAATAAATCCCTTGTTTGATAAAAAGACCAAGAATAGCATTAATTCTACCCTTCAGCATTCAAGGGAAAAGACAGAGGGATTAGATTCTTCAGCTCACTGGATTTGTAGCCAATAAATAAAAGAGCATAGCAAAATTTGCCAGAGTTTAAGACATCACCAGCCACAGCCACGAAGTTCAGTTTTTATTTTAAAAATTCATCACATCTTGCTGGGAAAACAGCTTAGGCAGTGTGCAAGCACAGGGATTTGTACTGCCAGCAATCACCAGAAAAGCCACCCAACTCAGACTTCCCAAATCCTCCATAGTGCTCTTCAGTGCTGCATTGCTCCCACTTCCCACTTCCAAAAGCATTCTCTTGGAAAGGGATGGACCCTTCACAGAAGACAAGAGGAAGCAATATCTAGCACATACCTAGGTAATTCCTCTACACTGCATTTTGGAAGCATCACAAACTCGGTGGAGCATTTCTGTTTGACTCACGCCCATAAGGAAAAATTTTACCAAGGCCAGGAAGTAGATTTAGGTCTTCCATGATTTCTTGCATGCCACACATCAATAATATTTCCACTTTGAGGAGGAAAACACGGAAACAGACTAAGTGCAAAGATATAAATTCCTAATGTAAGCTATAAACACATCTTTTAATATTCATCTGCACTGCAACTTCACACTTAGTAAAAAGTTCACCCAAAAACCTAACACCTGTAAAATAATTTAAAGCAGACTGTGTTCAACAAAAGAGGTTGAAGCCCCTTCATGCCCAAACTAACATCAGATATGAAGGTTTTTCACAAAAACAACTCTATGGAAAATGCCTCCTGGTTCCAGGTGGGATGACCTTCACTCTATTAGCTTTCCTTTCAAAATTAAGGTTCTCTACCAATGTAATGCAACTCTACTCCAGGAAGCCAGAAAACAAAATACTGATCTGGGAAAATAAATAAATATCAGCCTGTCACTAAATACTGGTTATTTGAGGAACTGCTTTACGAGTCAGAAACATTTGCCCCCAGAGCTACATTAGGGAATAATTCCTTGTTTTGGAGCAATATAAATAATTCCTGCTAAAGGGTACGCCGATTCCCAAGTCAGCATTACTTCCACATTTGACAGTTTCCAAACCCTGTACCAGAAAGCAGGTTTTTAGGAGACAAAACGTGAAAGGCAGAAATATCACACCATCATGAAAGAGCATGAAAGAGCAGGAACTCATTCAGCAAGTCCTTCCTCACAGGTCAATTGATCTAATCCAATTTTTTTAGTTCTCTTTTAACGCTCTGTGTCAAGAGCACCTCTTCACCCATACAACTTTCCAGTGTAGAATAGCCTAAGGAATTAGTATTTAAATAGTTACCTAAGAGCCAAACACTGCTTAAAGTATGTACCTACAGAAGAGCATTCAAGAAAAAAACACAGTCAATGTCCTAAACAGAATTTCAGCATTTTTCAGGCACCTTCCCAGAGCCTGAGAGTGACATTATGAACCCAGCAGTCAGTCTGGAGAGAAAAGGCAGAGAGGACTGAGGAAAACACCACCACACTCAAAATTACCTGGGTGCTATTTTTTTCCATTATCAAGACAGTGGCACTTTCCAGGAACTGCAGAACACACCAGCAGAGCAGGAGCAAGCGCTATTAAACCAGTTTGCTTTTGCAGTTTAAATTCAGACACGCAGGCTGTGATCCTCAACTTAAATATATGGTTGTGTTCCTTGATTTAAATTGATCCAGGAAATAATTTCTCAAAGACTATGCATACTGAGTTTCAAGTAATGACTAAAATAGCAACTACCTAAGGCAACAAACCACTCTATATATTCAGCACTCCCTCCTACCCTTCCAGCAACTAGTATATTATTAAATCCAGACCCAGCTGAGCTTACAGTCCACTGCTGCTACAAAACTCAACGGGCTGCAGTCAAAAAAGCAAAGCTACATTTAGTTTTAGAAGTTTATATTAGCATGCAATTAAAGTCAAGTCAAGCACTGGCTTGCTTTGGAAGTTTGGAACTTGTTGACCTCTAGATGTCAATCAATGCTGCGAACATCACAACGTCAACAGAAAAATCATGCTCACATCATAAAATCAATGATGGCAATAAACCTAACCGTGCATTCTAACAGCAATCTGCTGAAAAAGATGAATGTGCAGAAGAAGAAACTATATCCTTCACCATGAAAAAAAAAATCAAACAGACTTTGCATGCTGTCTCAGCAGTAACAACAGTTATCCCAAGGAAAACGTGCTCTCTTTCAAGTAGTGTTTTAGTCTTTAAACCAGTAATTAGCAATCAGGAGCTAGAAATCCTTTATTAAGCGTGCAGGATATAAAACCACATACAGAACAAATGATCCATAATCTGATGATGTTAACACCTCCTATGAAAATTTTACATTCTTAATGTTCCCCAAAAATGCCATCCCAGAAAAGGTTGAACAGCAGAGTAACGCAGGTTCTGCCAGGTTAGTCACACCAGGGAACTAAAGCAATTAGCACTTCACCTTCAGCCTTCTGCCAAGGAATAAAACTCTGTCTAATCTCCTAAATAATGGCTATATTCTAACTGGAGCTTAATGAAATTTCTTCTCATACTACAGCATTTGTGCTTTTGCCTGGGAAGCAAGAGCTATCAGACTTCTGATGCCAAAGTAAGGAACAAGCAACTTCCCCACTGCTGTGATTTTTTCCCACCCCTCTGCCTCTGACCTTTTCCTCTCTCCCCCTTTTTTGGACACTAGAGAAGCACAGAGCAGCACCTAATCCTTACGTATTCAACCCATAGGTACCTACTGGATGCTGAAAATGGTAAGAAGCAGAACTGAGAACATTTCTATACACAGGATTCACCAGAGGGGAACAGGGTCAGTCAGCTCACTTCGTTACCCAGTATTTGCATTCCCACCTCATTTTAGTAAACGTTAGAAGTATTGATCAATATTGCAAAGACATCACAAGCGCGTAATTACAGATAGCCAGCAGGTCTGCCTGTTCATCTCCCCGTACCTAAAGGCAAAGCAATTAGAACATGGAAAGTGAATTGACTACATTGAAATATTCAAAGCAAAGCTATAAATGCTGACAATTTAATTTGAAAAAACTACATTTCTGCTTATATGTGCAAAAATCCCCAAGGTTGCAGTTCTACAGCTAGAACGGGAATCATCACTGCTACATAACTGGAGTTATTTAAGAAACCATGAGACATAAGCAGGATCATTAAGACTTCCAGCATGCAGATGATGAGCACAGCTCGTCCTGCCAGAAAAGCTCTGAAGCACACTGTGCTCTGGTTTAGGTAGCTTTTAACTGCTGAGACCTCAACTGGAGGCATCTTCACCTTGTCCAGGAGACAGAGCTCGGTACCAGAAAACAGAACAGAAAAAGCAAACCTTTTCCTTAGCCATGCCTGATATCAACTTGAACATGACCTGGATATATCTATAAGAAGATTTATGAACCTGTAAGGTACAGATCTGAATCATCACTTTCACGTGGTAGAAGGAGAAACTGAGAATCAAGTTTCACTGGCCACAGATACATCCTTTTTCCTGATACAGAAATCTCAGAGAACAGGGAGGCTGAAATTCAGGTTATTTTCCAGCTTTTTTTTTTTTTTTTAATCCTTATGGACTTTACCTCAAAAAGTTTGTTGCACACGTTCTCAGCACCTTCTCGCTAATGCTTTGCAATACCTTAGATTTGAAAACACAGAGAGTACATCTCTGTTTCAGAGTAAACACAACAGAGCAGGAGACGTTTGGTTACGCTGGGCAGGAACTTACTGTCATATCCTCTTTGCTAAAAGGCAAAAAAAAGTTGCATTCTCCCTTTGGAAAGCTAGGAGTCACCGATCCTTTACCATCAAACTATCTTTCACTTAGTTTACTTCTCTTAGTTTCACAGGAATGCAGAAAACCAACAAAAATACACACATTTATTTACATTATATTGTAACAAATCAGCTGGACCTTCCTCTGTTCCAGTATGCTTTCTAGGAAAGGCAACAAAGCCTTCCAGCCTCCAGCATTTGATGCAGTACCACATAAGGTGTCTAACTGGAAAAGGCTGGAATCACCAGAGTAACTGAAGTCCACAGTGAAACATAAAAATAGGTTGCAACAAAAAAGTGACTACCAATTAGGAAGAGACTTCTAATGGTATTTAATGATCAGCTAAGAAACCAATGTTGGTTTATATTCTTAATAATGAGCTTAGCACAAGAAATAATAGAACAAAATACCAATAAAAATCCTAAAGTTGAACCTAGGAAACATACTGATCTACCTCTATGGAGATACCATACAGGAAAACCCAGATGACTCTGAAGACCTGATCAATAGAAATGGGATTTAACTTCCTCACAAAGCTACATGACTAGCATAAGACAGTCAAAAACTCTTATTAAGTGGGATTTCAGCCATATAAAACAGTGACAGAAGGACCCCAGTGCATTAGCTAACTGCAAGATATCAGTCACGAGTCTGATGCAACCACCTGAACCCATGGTCCTAGGATACAGTAATTTAGCATTTGGCAATAGAAAAGGGTACAGGACTGCCAGCACAGAGAGCACAATACTTCACCTCTTATTCACCTTAGCAGGCAGTTCAAACTGGAGCAGGTACAAAAAGGGGCTATTAAAAAGAAAAAAAATCAGGATACGAAGTGCTTCTCAGAATGCAGAGCAATAGTTTTGGGTTCTCTTCCTTACTCAAAAAGCCCAAGTTTGAACAAGGGTTACATTGCCTTCTATAAACTGTTTACTCCCTCCTTGTCCAAAAAAAGAAGCGACTGAGCTCATCACTTTCTGCAGAAGGCCAGAGGAGAGAGGGGAATAAAGTCCAGGTCTTTCTCTCAGGGTATGTCAAAAGACACAAGTACTCATTTTGTGTAGCTCATGTGAAGAGACTTTCGGAGGTGGGGAAACCCCTAGGCTGGTCCTTTGTGGGACAACAGGGAGCAGCCTCCCACGTGGCTCTGTTCCTTAGGGGAGGAAGCACAGAGAAGCAAGGAAGGGATCTGATGGAGGAGCCTCAGGCAACGTGCTGGGTTGAACATTTTCCAAGTTGGACAAGATGAAGCCTCTCAACACACTATTGCCTCCGCACAGGCAGTGTCTCTGGAAACACCAGATGTTTCAAGAACAAGTTTCCACTTGGATCAATTTTCTCCCCAAAGGCACAACCTCCCCTACAACACAGACTGAACTAGACACTATTACTAGACCAACTCTTTCACTTCTACCCACAGAGTTTTAAAATAAATACCCAAGTCAGTGTTCCTGCTGGTAGCTACAAGCCAATAGAGGACAACTCCAGCAGTTTGATAAACAGTAAAACTATTCTTTGGCAGACTCAAGAAGAACAATCTGCATTTAAAATTTGGAAAGGTCTTTGCAAATGTCCACGTAGCTGCAGCACTGAGAAAGCAGGCAGAAACTGGATCCAGCACTAACTAATCCCCCAGTACCACCACCAAATGCAACAGGAAAGATGCTGGCATTCACCAGAAGAAACTTCTCTGTCATTGAAAGAAAACTGGTGTTTTTCAACAGACCACTGATCCTAAACTACAGCATGACCAGAAAGGTCTTTGAAAAACACTTTTGTGGGTCGGGTTTTTTTTTTTTAATTAAAGAGAGCAGTTATCAGGTGATTCTGGTGTTCTGAAAAGTTTCACTATCAGTTCAGCATCACACAAACAGATGCAATGTTAGTTACCAGTCATGTAATTTCTTCCCTGCATGGTGGTGATGAGAGCTTTATATTTCATAGCTTTGCTTTACATTTAAAACCATACAACTACTGAAGAAGCGCGTTTAAATCTTATGTAGCTGACAGAGAACAGGAGTAATCTACTCTGTTCCTCTTCCACAAGCACTTTGCTTGCAACACTACAGCTCCCAACAACAAGCAACGTATTAAATAAGTAGTGTATTCTTACCTGATATTATGGCAGAGTCCCTCTTCTACTTTGAGGTTAGGGTGGTTTCTCCCCAGTTACGCTAGCAAACTTATTAAAGCTACAGTATAACCAGAATTCCCAATATCATTCCAGAAAAGCATCATTCTTTCCACATATTAAATACTGAGACAAATTCCAGCTCTATCTGCGTGTTGATCCCGCAGTGTGCCACGTTCCTGTCCCAGCAATTTTAAAGTTTTCCATCTTTATCTCCCAAAACCCGCCCTCGCGTGTGTTTCTTCACAAATTTTCTCCTTTCAAGAATCTAACCTTAAATCACAGGGCAAAGCCTCCTCTTTCTATTTCAGATCACATTTAAACTCTCTCCCAGAATCAAAAGTTAGCTGGCAGCAACTAAAAACCAAAACTTTCGTGGAGGACAGTAGACAAGCATCAGGAGCAGCATCCCTCAGACCAAGATCAGCGAGCCAGAGAAGAACCCCACTGCTGGGATTACTGAACACTGCTTAAGAGCCATTAGAATTGTTTTTAGTGACAATAAGCATGTTAAACAACATCTTAAAAAACAGCCAAATGCAAGGTCACGCATTTGTAAAACACCAGCCCTGCTATAGGGAAGGGAATTGTACCACAGAAGGCAATGATATTAAGGACTTTGGGCAATGAGTCCATTAATTCCCGACAGAAGTCCGTAGCAAAAAGGACTAGCAGCAGCCTTGGAAAGGAATATCTAGGAAAAAGACTGGATTATCTTCAGTGAGAGCAACAATGGACTGTAACCCTTCTGCTCGGGGACAAACACACTAATGTGATGTTGAAAGCCAGAGATACTGGCAGAAGTAACTACAAGCATGATAACAGACCTGAAAGAAACACCTTATAGTTAAGTCTTTTTAACAAAAAAAAGGTAAAGGGATTTCTTAATTATCACCAAAGATGATTAATTAGGAAAGAACCCAGTTCCTTTTAATATCCAACAAAGCCCACGTACAGAAAGACACAGCTAGTTTAGGCAGAAAACCTTTTGTTTAAGGTTTCGCTTCATTTCGGAAAGCGGAGATAATTCACATTAATAATTAACAAATAAGACAACACTGCCACTTGTGCTATTTCAATAAAAGGTTATTAAATTCAGCACAATCAATGATTAGACAAGACTCTACAGCCAGCAATGACTAACATGTCCAAGCACTGTACTCCTCACCATCCTCCTGACCTCTAAGGCTGAAGCCAACTTACTGAAAAGGTATCAGCAATAGCACACCTAGAGCACATCACAGGCACTCCAAATTTTAATTTCAGTAACCAGACAAGTTTAACAGGCCACAGCTGAACTGCCACACAGCCCAGTCTCCCATTCAGGACGGGTCCATGTTAGTACAGCAGATGACTAAGACACAGCTCTGGTCTGCTTTTGCCAAACCCCGAATTCTAAAGCCACACACACGAGGTGAGGGCAGCCCAGTGAGCCTCCAGAGGCCAGGGACAGGAGGGGAAGCCTGGCTGCCAAAAAACACCCTGTAGGGAAGGTTTACTTAACCTTCTCCCTACTTTACCTGGTGACCAGCCTCTCCCAGGCACAGCACCCATTTTTTCCCCCAAGTCTGTGGCCAGCTTCTCCTTGCACGCATCCCCCTTTTGCCCATACCTGGTGATGACCCCCCAAATCTGCTCCATCACCCACTCCTGCAAACCCACCCCGGCCTCCCAGTGCTGGTGCTCAGCCCCATCACCAAACATCCTCCCAGCTCTGCTGACCAACCCCACAAACCCAAATGACCAACCCTTCAATCACAAACAGCCTCCCAAAATCCTGGTGTACAGACCCTCCCCTACATACAGTCCCCAAATCCCACCGACCAACCCATCCTTCACAGTCCCCTAAACTCTCTTGACCACCCCCTCCCATC
>VZRW01008806.1:8016-67491 GCA_013398125.1 Aegotheles bennettii
TTCTGCCCCACACGGGGTGCAGGTGGGGGCCGGTGCAGGGGGAGTGGGTGCCGATGCTCCCGCCGGGCAGCCTGTCCGAGCTGTCGGACTCGGGTGACTTGGAGCACGACCCTGCCCAGGATTTTGGGGTGCAGTGGTGGAGGTCTGTGGGCTACAAATCCCATGGAGCAGTGTCTCGTGAATGCACTTAGCTTGTCTCTACTATTGCTTTTTGGGGTTCTGGTCTCTTGTGTGGCTTCTTGGACCTGTCCTGAATCAGCAGGTCTGCGTGGGCTTGGTTCACACCGAATTTGTTTGCCAGCCCTGTCCAACCACGCAGGACTTGCTGGAGACACTTCCTTCCCTGTGCACGCTCCGAGGACCTGAGAGGTTGCTGCAGGTGGGCACAGGTGCTGTGGCTGGACCAAGAGCTGGACATGGCTCCCAGCAGGCAGCAGGGCTAACCTCGGGTCTGGGTTTCTCACACACTCATAAACAGTGTCATTTCTGCAAGGCAAGTCATTTAAGATATGGCTTTCTTCCTCCCTGGGGAGGTGGGAAAGGTCTCTGGTTATAATCCACCCCTGCCAGCATGGCAGACCCTCATAGTTATTTTAGGTGGGTTTTATTTAGAGTCCTGTACTAAAAAGAGGGAATCACACACCGGGGTTTCCCCAGCATGGAGCAGGTGATTCCTCTCCTCCCTCGCTCAGGTGTGGGCAGGGTGGAGTTTGCTACAGCTGCTTCCTTATATAAAGGGCAGGTTGAGGCACAAGCTGCCCCTAAGCAGGGGCTGTTGAAAATGCTAGAGCAGCCAGTGTGGAGTCTTCCTTGTCCTGGTAGAGGTAAGAAAAGCTGTTCCTGTGGTTTAGTTTGTTCTTATGTCTTGAGCAATGCAGCTTAATGTTGTGAAGGACTCTGCTCTTTGAGATTCGGGTTTAAAAGTTTGGCTGGAAATCTCATGGGGGATGAGCCATGGGTTCTTTGTGTCCTGGTGGCTCTCTGTAGGAGGGCTGGGCAAGCCCCAGGGCTGAGGTGTGTGGGTCAAAGTCATGCTGGGCATATCTACCCCATCTATAGTGCTTATAACTGGCCCTGAGCTGGAGATGCAGTTGGGGCTGCCTGGAACAGCGGATAAAGCCTGTTAGAGCATGGCCCTGGAGTGCCCAGGCCACATGGGGGTGAACATATTTGAGGTCTCCAGGTGCCAACAGGATGATGAGTATGAAAGCTGAAAGCTAATATTGGACTTAAATATTACCTGGTACAATCTGAGATATAACAGCACATGTGAGAAAGACCCATGGGAGCAATTAATTATTCCTCCAGTAATCTTGCAGATACACAGCTAAAGCAGTTGTAGTTATTACCAAGTGGCATTTTCTTAAGGTGAAATGCTCTGTTGGGAGGAGATGGATTTTTAATGTGTTAGTACCTGTCTGGGTCTCTGCTGTCACCTGTTGGTGACCAGGCTGGGGTTTGGGTGCTGTGATGTTGAGTTGGTGCTGGTGGAGTTTAAGTTTGTTCAGCAGCTGTTTGTAGAGGCTCAGCCCTGGGACATAGCAGGCACCAGCAGCTGTGCCAGGGTAAGTGTGCAATTGGCTGGGGCCATCTTCAAGTGAAGGCATTGCTCTGTGGTGAGGCCTCAATTTGGCAGAGAGCTTAAAGCAGGTGTTTGGATGCCTTCACACAGGCAAGGGTTTGCTGAATCAGGCAGTGATGGGAAGGTTATTTGGCAAAGAAATGAGGAGGACTGATTGATTATGAGATATTATAGACTTGATATAGACTGAGATATGGTTACATTTAATATATTTGTTCAGAACAGACAGTGAAGGAGACTGTTCTGCTTTCCCTCTGGGGCTGTACTGGTACAAACTCTGCCCTCTTCCCAGTGTGAGTGCTGTTACCTTGAGCATCATGAGAATTGCAGTGATTAGACTGAGTAAGGTGTTGTGCATCTGATGTGAAGTAATGAGCAGGCTGAGACAGAGTAATTCCTATCGTATTTATGATTTATTTGGCTATATCTACATTAGCATAACTGTCTAAAACCAGAGAGAAAGCCTGTTGGCTATGGCAGGGTCCGAGGGCTGTGGTGCCCAGCGCAGTGCTGTGGTCCTCTCTGCATGGATGCTCAGGGGAAGGGGACTATGTCTCACAGGCACTTCTCAGTGGGAGGCACTGAATGCCTTTTTACGAGCACCAGGGTCTGGAAAAGTACTGAGATGAGGCCCAACCTATAACGAAAGGAGCAGAGAGATGATTGGTTACAGCCAGCAGCTGGCCAAAGAAAATAGGTTGTAGCACAAACAGGGAAGAGACTGCAGATTAGTGAGTGCAAGGGATTGTGCCTGTTTGGGAGATGTTGCTCCAGCTGAAGTTAAACACTCAAACCTGTTTAAAATGAGGACTAGTTTTCTGATTGACTTCAGGAGATTCCTATTCTGCTCTAGTAACGAGATCCTGTAGTCCTACTATGGTGTGCTGGTTGTCTGATGTTTTCAAGTGCTGACATGCCTTAAGGTGGACTCTGAAATAAGTATGACTTGTTTTCTACAACATGGGACTTGCTTGCTTCCCTGAGGGGCCTGGATGGACTTAGAGCTCCCAGGGAAGCCCCTGTCAGTGTCAGGGACTTGTGCTTGACCTGCCCAACAAACACACAGGCAGCCTCTCCCCAGGAATCACCTTCAAGGTGGGGAGGGGTTGAACAAATGGCCATGACAAATAAACAAAGAGGAATAAAGGTCCCAGGACCCTTTGGGGTGAGTGGTGGGGTTTGCACACAGCTGCATGCAGCAAACCCATGCAGCAGATGCAGAGTTACTGAGATGGGTGGAGTGGGTTTACCATGGAGGGGCCATGGGCTTTACCTGCCCTGGTGCAATCCCTCGTGCTGTACCATCTGCCTTGTGGGGATGTGCTGAGCTGCTTCCCCCACCCTGCTCAGGCTGGCTGGGTGTCAGGATTTGCATTTGTAAAAATACACAGCAGTCTGTGCCCTGAAAAGCTCGCTAGTGATCTCATTAATCAAGACAAACAAAGCATATTTAGCTATTCCCCCTCTCTGGAGGAAGGCATTCAGGTACTTAAATATGCATTTGAGTGCCTAACTTCAGACGGTTGTTTCTGGGTGTTTTTGCTTTCTCACAAGCAGCAGCAGCAGTGACATAACCCCTCTCCAGGAGGGAAAGGCGGGGGAGGCAGAACCAAGGGCTGCAGAAGTAGGTGAGTAGCCCCTGGGAGCTGGCAGGGACAATTCCCTGCTGGGTCAACTCCAACCTCCCATTAAAGATGCAGGAGTTTTTCCTTCAGAGTTGGGATTGTTAAAAAATATCCAGTGCTTGCTGGTAAGGACAGCTGAACTGTTCTTCTTGAATGTGCCTCTGCCTTTCTCACCATGATCCCTGCCCACGAGTGCTGGGAACTGGGCAGAGGGCAATTTCTGCCTGGGATTGGTTTGGTGCTGCTGGGGAGAAAACAGCAGTTTATTCACTCCAGTCTTGGTACAAAGCTCCCAGGTGAGAAATGTCACACTGAGCCACAACTGACAGTAATTAAAATTAGCAGAGCCTTGACAAAGTTGTGAGGGATGCCAGCTTCTGCCTTCAGCATGAGTAAGTGGGAAGCACCAGGTGTAGGACAGGGGACAAGTGTTAGTTTAAAAAATGAGAAACCCTCTCATAATGAGGGCCAGTAATTAGAGTCAAGATAAGGGTGTCCTTGGGTCAAAGGTCTTGTTATGACAGACTGGTGTTGGGAAGTCCACGCCAGTGATGAATCCTCATCTCTGATTCTTCTAATTCATATTTTTAATGATGAACTCAAGGGTACTTCCTCAGAGACAGCTGATGATCTTTGCTGTTCCTCTGATGTGGTTATGAGCTGTTACACCAGAATTTTGTCTGAATTCTGGATTTGGAGTATTGGCTGTAGTAGGACAGGAATACAGTTTGCAAGCACAAGCTTGGTGGTTTTCCTTGCAGGATGATGGAGCTGCAGTGGTTTTGAGCTGCTGATTTGAAGCAGTATTTTGCTGTTGTTCAGTGCATGTGTTATGGACAAATTAAAACCCGCAAGACACTGGCAACTGGGATGTTGTAATGTCAACATTTGCTTCAAAGAATTAGAGGGGCAAGCAAAAACCTTATCGCTCCTAAAATTTACATATGTATTTGGGGGTTATTTTCCTTCGGGTTTCTCAATTATGGCAAGATTTGAAATAGGAGGATTGTAAGTGATCACTTGTCAAGCGTTAGTACCACCTCATGCACGTTGCAAACAGAAGCAGATCTGCTAAGGGAGGACTAATAAATTGCATGTGAGATGCAGAAAGGCTGAGCTGGTCCAGGGAAGGCAGAGCTCCCTGATGGTGGCAGAGCACATACCCCAGAGAATGACCAGGTTTTGTGGGTGCTGTTGGTGTTGGGCTTGTTGACATGGAGTTGGGTGCTGGTGTGTGTGCTGCAGATGTGGGGTGCTGTGAGCACCCTTGGTTGGTCAGTAAGCTTAGCTTCTAGGGGGAAATTTTAATTAATATAGATGGATTAAATGGTTTGTGATGATCTGTAGAAGATGATGAGAAAGAACATGTAAAAAGCAGCACCAGGTTCTCCTCCTGCTCTGGAAGGATCCACACTCGTCTGCAGGGAGATGCAGCTGTACCTGCTCCTCTCCCAGCTCCTGCCTGGCTCTGCTCTGCTCAAAGGCAGCTTCCCAGCCTCGCATGATTTTTCACTTTAACAACAAAGTCTCCCTTAGACTCAGCCTAGTTTTTTCCATCATCCATTTGATTGAATCCTTTTAGCAGGTGACAAAACACTTTCTTGAGCTCTCTTTACACGAAACCAATCTCTATTCCTTTTTCATAACCTCCCTCATTTATGGGAGTCTAACAAATCCTGGGCCTTTTAAGTCCTTTTCTGGGTTTTTTTCCTAAAAAAACCAACACAAAATAACAGTGCCATGTTTGTAGATTATTTCAGGGGGGGAGGAGGGAATAAAATACACAATACAGAGAGGGGTCGGGTGTACACACTGACGCACGCCGCGCCGAGCATCCCTGTACAGACAAAAAAAAACCCCGCGCGCGCGCACATCGAGATGCAAATGATTTCCGTGAAGCTATCACTTGTAAAGCTTGACAGAAAATAATGAGAAACACTAAATCTTTTATAAGGTCAACACTCAAGCAGCTGTCAAACAAGAAAAGAATTTAGCGAAAGATCGGCAAAAACTTCCATCGCCTCATTAAATCCAACAGGGCCGGGGCCCGGCGTGGTGAGGAGGCACCGGGGCGCCTCCGTTTTGTGTCAGTAATTTGTGGCGGAGGAAGAGGGAAGACGAAACAGCCAGCGCCGAAGGGGCCTTGGGGGAGGCTGGGGAATCGTTAGTGCGCCAGGAGCGGCCTCGGCTCCTAATTGGAAGCATTGGGCATTATCAACCGAGGATTTGCCTCGGCTCCCTGACAGCTCTCTAGGCCTGGAATGATAGCCCACTTGTCAGTGTAAAAGACCATTAAAAACAAACCATTTTGATTTAATTGGAGGCGGTGCGCTGGGGGCCCAGGTGAGGTGCTTCATCAGCCGATGTTGGCTGCTGATGCCTTTTTCCCCCTGTATTGATGGCTTTTTTTTTCTCCCTCCCCTCCCTTTCAAAAACTGTCTAGGAAAGAGAAAGAGGTGCTGAAAGATCCTTCACAGCTGCATTGAGAGTGGCTTTCAATAGGGTTGTCAACAAATGCCATGACAAGTTAGAGAGAGAGGCAGGTATTTTTAAAACAGACGTTATTCTGTCCAAGATGAGCTGCGCTCCGAGGTGTGTGTTGGATTATTAGGGTTACAAATACTGTGGCTTTTCCTGGTGATAGTAACTGGTTTAATGAATGGGGTTGATTTTTTTTTCCCCTCCCCACCTTTCTAATTCCAAGAAGGTAGGGAAATGTAAGACAAAGGGAGTCTGGGCTAAATGATCCTTATTTGCTTCAAACCCAGGGAGGTTTCAAAAAGTGCTCAGCAATTTTTGGCTGCTGTATTTATGGAGTTTTGGGTTTGTTGGGGGTTTTTTTGCTTCCTGAAAATAAGGACTGTAGGTGTTTGCTAGAGCCCATTGGTGACTTGGTCTGGGCAATAGTGTGAGTAAAGGAGAATTCACCCACTGGAGCTGTAATAACCCAGCATGTGCCCCCTTGGCAGATGTCCTGGGGTCAGCTTTTGATGCTTTTGCACTGACCTCAAGTGTATGAGATTTGAATCCTGACCCTTTTCATGCTAGGCAAGAGTTTTGCTTCAGACTAAGTTGTCTGTTGGTAAATAGCATCTCTGCAGAAGGGAAAATAGGTCCAGGAATTAAACTCCAAGTCCATTTAAAGAGCACTTCTGAGGATTTGTGTACAAAACAGTAGGTAGCACCGAAAGCAATGGTGGGTGCTCACCTGTAGCACAACACAGCATGTGGTGTTGTATTCTACAGCAAGCCATGAGGCTGCAAGCACCCCAGATTTGTTCCTTCATGGTGAACATCTCTGTAACAGCAATGGGCATTGGTTGCCAGCAGTTGTTTGTGTTGCCTTTGGACACCAGGGCTTAGATGCAGGTGGAGCTTGCTCTGGAGATTTTCCAGGCTTATAAGGCTGCACAGGGAAGGGCGGTGTTTTCTTGTGCCAACCAGCAGATGTTGGAAAGCAATGAAAATAGCAGAGGAATTATGGATTACCATGTCTCTGAGGCAAAGGAAGGACTGAACATAGCAGGGGACTGGCTGGAGTGTGATGATGGAGAAGTTGTGTCCAGGGCATGTGCAAAGGGACACTGGGAAAGGACCATGGAAATGCTTTGTGATTTGAGCAATTGCATTCCTGGAGGTTTTGGCCATTAGGTAAAACAATGAAAGCTGCAGAATTTGCAAGAAAATGTAATGATGGTGACTGGGACCTGGAGGCTGCACTTAGTTGTGGAATGGCTGCAGTGTGGGAGGTGACATCTCTGCTGTGGTCCCAGTGGAGATGCACAGCGATTGTGTTCAGGGTGGCTGGGTCTCTGCTGCCTGCTTGGAACCCTGCAAGGTGTTGTATTTTCTTTTTGCATTGTGCATGTTGTGGGCAGGTCAGCACTGAAGGCCACTGATTGTCACTGCTGTGCTGGGACCCACCAATTCATGTCACTTGGGTCATTGAACAGCTATTGGATGACACCTTTTTCTTTTGGTCAGCCCAAATCTCAACTGAAGGGAGGTTTGACCTGGTGCCATGGTGTCAGAAAGCTCTCAAACTCACTGCTTTATTCTTTAAGCACTGTTTAGGCCCCAGGAGACAGGTTTTATAACACTGCAGCTCCAGGTGCTGCCCTCAAACCTGGGAAGATAAATGCCATAGCTGAAGAGCCAGCCTGCTATGCACTGAGTGTATCAAGCCTGGGTTATTTAAGCAGAATCTATGGCTTTTCTGACAAGACAACAGTTGCAAGATTACATGAGCTGTGCTTGTCGGTTCAGCCCTTCAGACAAAAATAGAGGTAAGGCATTAAAAAAAACGTGGAACATTTTTGTGTGTATGTGTTAAACCTCAACTGCTAATTCTGATGAAGGATCAGGCTGTGAGCAGGTATCGGATCCCTGGTGAGAATCAAATTCTGGAGCTCCAGAATTTTGCTGCAAAGTTTATACAGTGGGGATTCCTCTAATTACTTTCAGTGGAAATTTACCTGACAGAGCTTTCCCAGGTAACGCAAGGCATATGTGGGAGAGCTGCTCAGCTGTTGACAGAGCCTTTGATTTTGTGCCAGGTTGCAAATTAAGTCTTTTGCCAAGGTACCCGAACACTTGCTCGTCAATTGCTTATCGCTTATTCATATTGTGCATCGAGTGCAGCTCGTTTCATCTGCTCAGGAAGGCAGTGCCTGTTGACAAAAGTGTTGTCCAAAGTTGCTGCATTTTTCTTTCCTCCCCCTGTTTGGTCAAGTAAACAAGATTTCTCCCTGGAAAGCCACCTCGAATGTCTGTGCAAGTTGGAATTCTTTAATGAGCAAAGGAAAAACCCTGGTGTGTGTCAGTGGAATGTGGAGCTATTTTGACACACGGATGAATTCTGTCCTACATCACTGCCAATCACTAAAAAAATCCTTCTGGATCAATTTGAAATTTGGAAATCTATTGGAGTGGCCAGTGTTGACTTGCTGGTTTGGATTGTGACTATCAGATATTTTGATGGAGGTAGCTGGAGCCTCACTGTGGGCTGGCACAGGCAGAGCTGTGGGGATGCTGTATTTCAGCAGCAACACCCTTTCCAGAGCCTGGTAGACATGGAGGATGCCATCCTGCCTGGGCCAGCATGATGTTAGCGATGAGTGACACTGGGACAGGACACATCCCATGAACATGGCAGGCAGGAGTATTTCTGTATGGCCATGCTGGGTGTCTGAGGTATGTTTCCTAGGGAAGGTAGTCCCACATCTACAAATAAATGAAATTCTGATGCATGTTCCCAATGGTGATGGCAACCATGTCACTGCAGGCAGAGCCTGTTTGCTTTGGGAGGTGACTGAGGAAGAGGAGGGCAGTAAAAGGATCTTGCTGAGGTGAGCAAGGAGTTAACTTCTGTTTGGTTTTCTAAATAAATAAATAAATTCAAATACTCCAATTCAGCAACTTTCCCTAATGAACTGCCCGTCAGGACATGTCTGGCTCCCTGCGACCTGTTTGTCTCAGCAAGCTGGAGGGCCCAGGAGACCATGTGCCAGGTTGTTCCTGCAGAGCAAAACGTGGAGCAGGAGTGATCACCCGGTGTGGGAGAGCCTGCAAATTACCCGGTTATCTTAATAGTGTGGGCCATTATTCTAAAGCAGTGGGGCTGAAACCCAAATCCAAATAAACATCTAGTCAATTTGTCTATACTTTACTGACTGAATGACTATGTAATGTCATGCAGCCCTGGCAACGCAGGGAGTGAGCAGAGGCAATTAGAGGGGAGGGCAAAGCTCCTTTGTTTTCTTCTCTTCCACTTCCTCCACAAGCTCTAGCATGGTGCCAGGAGATGACCTTACTGAATGGAAAGTCCAGTTTAAGAGCCAGTAGTGACATCCACCGCAGCTCTCTAAGGGATCAGGATAGGACTAGAAAAATCCTCCTTGTTGATTTTTATGGGTCTAAAGGAACCAAATTTCATCTTTCTGCTGCTCCCTGCTTTGGGTTACAACCATCTTGGTAGCTGGGTGCCCTGAATTGCTCCCCCCAGGCCCAGAGCAGACTGAGATGTATCATGATAGATGGCAGTGACTGAGTGACAAGAAGGACAAGTGGCTTGAGGACATGTGGTACCCCTGCACATTGTATCAGCCTCGGGTCATATGAAAAAATAATCCAAAGTGGGGCTGTAATCAGAGCAATGGAGTCTCTGAATATTCTTGCCAAGAGTTTGAAGTTGGTCCCAGGTCTCAAGCATCTTCTGTAACTGCCAGAGCAGGACAATGTAACTGAAGGCTGGCAGGAAATAATATGCAGAGGGGAGTCTGCTAACAAGCTTTCCATAAAGTGATATTTTTGTGGTTGCTTTTCATACTGCTTTTTGTGCAGGATGTGTTGTAGGATGAGGGTGTTACATGGATTAGTGTTTTGGTAAACTGCCCACAGTGGTCGGTGCTGAGGTCTGGCCTCCCCACACCATTGAGTCTTAGAAAAGCCATGAAGTAGTCATTGCTCATTATGGAAGAGCCTGAGGCAGGTTTCATGAGGACAAACACCACAAGAACAAGCTCCCTCACCTCTTTGGAGCACTGCTCTCTATAGTCAGCCTTGTAAAGGAGGGATTGATGGAGTGACTCCCAGAGTCCCTGGCTTTGGTTGAAGGGTTAGGCCAGCTTGTTTTTCAAGACCATTCCAGCACCACCTATGGAGAACCCAACTTTACAGAGATAGTTAAAGCACAGTTTGGAGGCTACCGACTATCTTTGGGAACCATTTTTTCTGGTTATTACTGCTTTTAACCGGGTAAACATTTATGGATCTTCAAGAGAACTTATTTTTCATGTAGGAAACCACTCACTGAAACTCAACTGAGCAATTAATTTCCTGATCCAAGTGCTCACATGGGCTGTGCCTGTTAGATCTGCACCCAGGGCAAGGCAAACCTTCCAGGTTAATGTAATGAGAAAGGAGAAGCACAGAAAATCTGCAGAGGTTGTGCAAAATGGGCTGTCCCTCCTCCTTTGGATGCTGCTCCTGGGAAGGAAAGAGAGGAAGAAGAGGGACAGCGAGAAGAAAAGACTCAGAGTTTTGAGTGGCTGAAGGAGGAACCCAACCTCAGTCATGGCTGAAACAAAAGGGAAAGCATGAAGAAAAGCACAGGCTGAAAAATGAATAGTGATGGAAAGGTCTGGGGTGAGAGGAGCTCTAAAGAGGAGGCTTGCCCCAGTATCTCGTGTGACTTACACAATCTGTTTAACAGCGATCGGTCATGTTCTTTCCCTGACACTAGCCGCAGCAGCAGCTCTGTGCTGACAGGCAGCAGGGATAAATGATTACTGACATATGCTAATCGGACAGTCTTAGACAGGACGTAAGAGGAATACATCAAGGTGGTGCAAAACACATTTCTTGGTCGAAACTCTCCAACTTGTACAAGTAAATTAGCTTCAAGACATCACAAGGCTTCTTTGTTGTTTTAAACTGCAGTTAAAAATCAACAGCATGGCAAAAAAAATATAACCCCTTTAGAACAAGGGCTGGGACGGAGGGCTGAGAGGCTCTTTGCAGTGGTATCTATCAATGCCAGATATCATTTTGGCCATGTAAACTCCCTGCAGGGTTTCAGTGCTTTCAGACTTTCTGGTGTCTCCTTTCCATTCTCCTTGCCCAGCTCTTTTCCCTTCCTTCCTAAAATGCCCCCTAGCTCTTCACTTGAAGTTTCCCTGTGATTTACACCACAAACAAAGCTAATGGGATTCAAACAAGTACCCCAGAGCACAGCAGGATGTGCAGATGAACTCAGGGAGATGTTTAGATCCCATTGCTAGAAAAAGAAAGCTTCACCTTGGCTCTTATTTAGATCAATTAAAGGAAGTGTCATGCACATCTGTAACCTGGCTAGACCCTTTGCTCAAGCTCTGGGTGAATATTGTCAATCAGGTAGTTTAGAGAGGTATCAAGAGCGGGGGCTTTCTGGAAAGCTCTAATTCTTGGAGTGAAAATGCTTCTTGAGACATCTGGTATGGTTTGAATTAATTATAGTGAGAGCTGATAAAATGGGAGGCTACTAAAATACAGGATTGACTCTCCTGCTTGTGCTGGGCAGCTGCAGGGACACCAGCAGAGAACAAAGGCCACCCTTGAGGTCCAAAAGGGGCTGATGTCTGAAAACATTCAGTGTGGGACAATTTTAGGGTCTTGGAGTTCTGAGGTAAGAGCCTCATGTCTACCTTCATTGTGTGTTAAGGTGTTATCAGGCCATGTGGACAAGGTCAGGTGTCCCTGAGTTCAGTCAAGTGCTCCATACCTTTTCCAAGTGGGGCAGGTGCCAGAAGGACTCCTCCTTTGCAGGTGGTGGGTGTTTTCTCAGCAACGTGGTGCGAGTTTCACGCACTTTGTCATTCTGTAACCAAAGGGAAACAAGAATGGGCTGAAATGGCTGCACAGCTATAGACATCAGGTTGGTGTTGTGCAGTGTAGTGACACTGGGATGACCTGGGCTAAAAGTCGCTTTGGACTGGTGATTGCAAGGGTCTGATCTGGGTACTTTTTTGTGTTCCTGCAGCTAACACTGATATCTAAAGCACACTGATGAAAAAACCACAAGCAGCTGCCAGTGCTCAGTGTCTGCTGCCTATGGCATCCCAGTGAGATGACTGCTGCCTGCTGGAAGCCCTGTGCTCTGGGCTGGAGCCATGGCTCATCACCAGCTGGGAAAGTCACTTCTACCACCTCCACCATGGGGGGGGCGGTTTCCTGGCTGTGTGGTGCTCTCCTGAATAATTGCAGCTTGCAGTGCTCAATAGTCCCAGCACTAGGCGGCACAGGTACCTGGTGAATGTTTTGGCCACTGTGTGAAACCCTAGGGAATGTCTCTGCTCTGGGGTCTATGCTTGTGTAGGTAGGTTTGTGTTGCTTAACTGGGTAATTGGTGGCTGCAGGCTTTGGGAACTTGATGAAGGGAACTTGGTGATTAAAACCATCAGTCATTAATACATAATGTGGAGATGCACTTTCCAACATCCTGGGCTTGTGTATTCATAAAGTAGCTGCTAATTAAGAACACTATTCTTGCACTTCAACTATAAAGCATAGTTTGTGATGGCAGTACGCCCATTGAAATTGGTCATTACCATATTAGCTCAACTCTTCTTTGAGCCATTAACTAATAAAACAGTCATTGGCTGCTTTTAAATGTTAAACATACCAATATTGTAATCGCAGCACAGCGTTGCACTGGAACTGCTGCAGGCACTGGCATCAACCACACCATGTCAGGACCAGGGCTGCTGCTGGTCATTTGAACATTTGTTGGTTGTTCCAGTGTTTTGCCCACTGTCACAGGTAACCTGAGCAGAGCTGATGCTGTCCAAAGGACAGTCTGTAGAGCTCCTGACATGGTGATGACATAAATACTAAAGATAATTTGAAACTTCTTTGTTACAGCCTGTTGTGGTGATGCAAAAAAAGAACCAGAGCCTCTGTTTTAATGGATACCCAGAGTCCAGCTGGGCACCCTGGGACTACAGGCATATTGATGCAAGACAGATGCTTGATGATGGTTAGAAAGGTGTCTTGGCAGGACATGTGTCTAAGCCTTTGAAAAGCCTTGGCCAAAGCACTGCTGCCCTGGAGAGCTTGCTCAGCTCCTGTGTATATCTTCAGATACAAAAATGCTTTAAAAAAACCCCACCTTCCCTTTTGTCTCTAAAGCACTTTCATGCACCCACATTGTGATTTGCACATCTGGAGTTTGGTCCCACAGCATCACCCTGCAGGACGTGCTCTGGCTGAAGCCAGGCCCATCTCAACTGGGAAGCAGCTCATCTTTGTTAGGATTCACCAGCCTTCTAGTGATCAGGGAGGATGTTTTCCCAGATGGGAGCCCTCCTCATGGCTGGGAGGAGCCCATCCATTGTGGGGTAGGACAGTCAGGGGTTAGGCCTGGTGGCAGTGCTCTGCAGAGCTGGGGAAAGCACTGCTGGAGCATTATCACCTTTTTCTTTTCCATTCGCAGGGTTGCTGTCAGGGATCTCTGCTGCTCCATCCACAGCTCCTGGTATTTGTGTTGGAGGAGGTCAAGAAAGGGAGTGCAAGGCCTGGAAAATGTTGAAAAGATAATAATATAATCTCTAGGGTTAATACATCTCTTTATCTTCCCATTCTGATTCATATCTCTGCTCCTGGGAAGTGTGACTGGTGAGAATATGAATAAACCCTTATGCTGGGGAAAGGCTTTCTCTTCCTCAAGGCAGACTCAACCCCACACTCATTTGCAGTGAATACACCACAGCCTGCACGTGCTTGTGATACCCTCTAGAAGGGCTGCACTAGGGCATTTCCAGAATGGACATCATTTCTATCTTTGCACAGTCTTTTATAGGGCCTGTACCACTGGGTGCAAAGCAGGTTTTGTTAAAATAACATTGGTTTGGCTAATAAAATATCCCTACCATGGTATACTATGAAGCTGCAAAGAGATGCAACGATGGATTGGATGAGAGGAGTTCAATGCTCTCCTGAGAAATTTGAATAGGGATAAAAATGGCCTCAAATGCACATGGTCAGGGGTCTGCAGCTGAAATGCTGAGCCCTGGTCTAGTGCCTTGGCTGCACAGACCAGTGGTATTTACCCTTTGAAGGAGGGTAACAGGAGCATCCTGGCCAGGAGGAGACAGCAGCAGAGAGGAGCTGCAGATGACTGTCTCTAGAAAAAAACAGTAAAAATAAAAGGCAGTTTC
Organism: Aegotheles bennettii; assembly: GCA_013398125.1. NCBI lineage: Eukaryota > Metazoa > Chordata > Aves > Caprimulgiformes > Aegothelidae > Aegotheles > Aegotheles bennettii. The sequence goes on from VZRW01008806.1 coordinate 21,918, forward strand.
TTGTTGTCTGGTGTCCCGTTCAGCTGCTCTGAGCTGGCACCAACCTGACCAGCTTGTGGCAGAGCTGCAGACTGAAATAGTTGAGTCTTGCTCCTTGTAAGTAAGAATACTTTAACTTCATCAGCTGCCATGGGAGGCAGAACTGGCAGTGGCAGCAGCAGGGTTCTTGCCTTGAGGACAACATATCATTTAATACACTGGTCTTGCTGATGTTCTTTTCCTCCAGAAGCAAACACTTGTAGGTGATGGAGGATGTTGATCTTTATTATTGGTCCTTACCCTTGCACACCTTGCTGGGGGAGGGATGCTTCCCATCTCAGTAGCAACAGAGAACAGTGTGGAGCTATCACTCCCTGCTCTGCTCCCACCTGTAGCCTGCAGTACCTTCAGCTGCAGCTCCTTAAGCAGAAAGGCAGTGCTTTCCCTGCCTGTCCAGACCAGCTGCAAGACCCTGGGGACTTGGGCTACTGGGCTGATTCTGGGCCACCAACTCCACCAGAAGATGGCTTTCTGGAGAAAGAGCCCATGTGCCACAGAGTGAGCTGGTGCCTCATGGCTTTTGGCAGGAGTGGGTCCAAAATCGGTGGCAGTCAGCTTTTAGCAGTCTGGAGAATCTTTGATCACGGAGGGTGCCAGCAGCGCGTATGCAAATAGTAACTCTTCTGTTTCTTGTTCTTTCACCCCCGTGGTGACTTTTATTACTTAATTATTGCACACCACATGCTTCAAAACAGCCTAATCTATGGTTGTGTTTTCTAATGATACTAGATGTGCGATCCAGCAATATACATCCCAAGGGGGCATTCATATCAGAGGAGACATCCTTCTGCAGGCCTCCTGCTTCATAGATCACATGCTGCAGGGCTTTTCAAGGCTTTGCTTACAAATCAGCTCTGCTGCTCCAGACCATTATCTGGAGACACTCGGTGCCAAAGGGGACACCGACATTTACCCTTTGTCTTCCCCTCTTCTCCCCACTCCTTCCCTTCCAGTTTGGCATTTCACCCTGATCACTTTGCCCATTTCACTCTGGGCAAAATATTTAGAAAGGATGAAAGATGTGGCAAACCTGTGGTCTTATTGTCTGGGTGGGTCTTTAGTGTCATTTCATGGTGTAAATTTTGGTATTCCTGGCAAGAGCACATGGTGAGCCTTTCACATGGACTCATTTCCTTGGCCTGTCCCTTTGCAGGAGCTTTCCTGGTGTGCAGGAATAACAGGGAGGGATGCAGGGAAACACTGAGCCTTTGTGTGTGGTGGTTGGTTATTGATTTTTGTGGAAGCTGAATGTTTTTTCACATCTCTATGGAGGTGACTTTTACCATCTCCAGTGGACCAGCCAGTTGGTGACTGATTAGTCCACAGCTGGCTTGTAAGTAAATGCTTGAAAGGACACATTTGGGTTGATGCTCTTCAGAGATCCTTCCCTGCCGTGTGATTAATTGTGTTTAAGTCCTGATCCAGCAAAGTATAGAAGCATGCCTGGAATAGTGTCCACATGAACTGTCTCTTTGCAATAGGTGGGAGTGACTCCTGGGCTCAGCTATACACGTAAGCTCTGGTGGGGCTGTAGGACCTGAGGCTTCATCTGGCTTTTCCTGCCTCCTTTGAGAGGAATTCTGAGGAAGTGGGGGAAGAGCAGGGGATATCAGGTAACACACTTCTTTGACTTAAGGTTACCAGGGAAATTTCAGCAAGGCGTTTTTTAATTTGTAGGTCAAATGCTGGAGTGGATGGGGACTTTTGGCCCCTGTGTCAGTGCCACTTGGCAGTGTGACAGCATCTCTCACTTGCTGCTGGCCTTTGGGAACACATCCTCTCTCCTTGGTGTTACTTAAGGACAGGACTGAACGGCTTGTGTGTTCTGTTTCCTTTTGTCACCCTGCCCAGATGTCACTCCTCTGAACTGGGAGGATTTTCAGATGCTGTGGGGAGAGGAGGGGAAGCATCCTCTGAAAATGCTTACTGCAGATTAAAATCCATCTCGTTCAGAGTAACTCAGATCTCCTTGTTTTGGCACAAGCACCCTGCCACAGAAAGGAAAGGGAAAGATGTTCTGATAGGATGCAACAAATTATTTATGATTGTGGAAAAAAATAATCAGCTGCTTCCTTTTATAGTCAAATAGTTGGAGCCATTTCTAATGTCGACATTTCCTAAATATTTTAAAACTTATCTGTGCACATTTTCAAAACTATTATCCCTGAAACAGTTCCTGTCTCTTTAACAGACTCTCTAATTTACTTTCAAGAGTCAGGGTACAGACCTTTTTTCAAGTGAAATGACAAGCGTCTGCTAACTTGGTTATACAATGTGGTGTGCTAGTCTGCCAGAAATCTCTTGGAAAAGAAGCTGCAGCCTCCTAATAGGCTATTTTACTGTGAAAACAATGTTTATTTTAATAATACTTTATTATACTTTTTAATATTAAAATAAAACAGTGTAGGCCTTAAATGAGCTACAAACTAGTTAAATCTATCCTATTCAATATGAGCCTTCAGTGCTTTGCAGCTGATACCTGAGAGCTGGGATTTATCTAAAATGAAGGCACCAGGGACATGCAAGAGAAATGGTAATTATAATTTGCAAACATTAGGCTGACACTTTTTTTGTGTATGTGTGTATAAATTCTGACAGCTGTGATTTGTGCTGTGCCAAATAGTGCTCCACCGATCTGGGAAGGGCTCGCTTTCTGGCAGGCCGTCCTCAGAGCAGAAGCTCATTAAAACTTTGGAGAAGAAGTTGCCGAAAACAGGAAGGCGTCAGAACCATCTGAGGGACTTTTGGTACATGCTTGTTGAAAGGTGTTTGAGAAGAGAGCCTTGGGTCTGACAAACTGGAATTTTAGTACGCCTCTCCGTTCATAGTGGGGCAAAATAATTGGTCATCAGTGACTACTAATTTGGTTTAGTAGCCAGAGGCAGTTTTTTTCTTCCCAGAAAATCAATGACAGTGCCGGGGTCTGTTCAACGTGATTCAGCTCGAGACGGGTCCTCATTTAGCTCTTGATGCTTCTTCCACTGGAGACAGCTATTTTGTTAAAATGAAATTAAAATCTATCTATAATACTCGGCTCAGGGAGCGGCACCCGTCACTGCCATGCTGCTCTTGAGGTTTCAAGGTTGTCAGTCTCCCCTCAAACTTCTTTTCAAAGGTTTATATATCAACTGAAAAAATCGAGGAATTTGGCAAAAGCAGATACAAAGGACTTTGCTCAGGAAGGGGGTTTATACCAGCTTAAAAGGTCAATCAATTTGATTGCTAAGTTGTGTTGTAAAAAGGTAAAAACTTGACTCATGACTGCCTGTTTCTTGTATAATTCAAAAGCAGAGGGGCTTGTAAATATTTTAGCGCCAACTTCAGCCCTTGGATTTTCCAGGTAGCTCTCCAGCCAGTGCAGACAGCTCTTGCAGCACTTTTCCAGTTGCTGCCCAGGACAGGCTTTGGTGGGGAGTGGAGCGAGGGAGCAGAGGACACGTGCATGGGCATTGACTCCCTGATGGCTGTGCAGATGTTTGGGCTGCACTGAAAGCTGTGCCCTAATTTCGATGGCAGCAGGATCTGGCCCTGCATGGGTGCTTATGCAATAGAAAAATCATGCCATTGAATTCTCTTACAGTTGTGATACTGAAACTGTGTTGCAACACCACTGCCTCTGTGAAACTTTAACCCTTTCTTGAAAGGTTAATGATGCTTCAGGGTGTTTCATGGGCCTTTGTCTTTGCTGGTGTCCTTCCATCAAAGATGATGTGCTTTTGCTGCACAGCCAGGATCTGTCTCTGGTGTTTTCAGTCCACAGGGGGCACAACCTTTGTGTTCCTTTCTTGTGTAGTTCATGATGGGAAGGATTTGTCCTGTGGTAGGAGTGTCCATAGAGAGATCTTCCCCTGGCTCGTGGCCGGGTCAGCCAAACTAGCTCCCACCAGCTCAGGTTGGCTTCTTATTGGGAACCTATTTGGTCTCCAGCATCACTGGAGCACAGGGCTCCTCTCTGTGCAGCTAGTGCAGATTATCTTCAGCAAATAAAGCACAAGCTGGGCTCTGTGATTCTGCTCAGAGCCTTGGAGCACCACCAAAGCAGGCAGCAGTCAGGCATTAATGCTCAGGTCCCTCTGCCCTGAAAGGGGGGCTGATAGCACAGGAAAACTCTGATTACAGCTCCCTTGTACTGCTATATTGCCTCCCTTCCTCCCTCATTACTGATGGGCTGGAGCTAGCAATCTATCTACCATTAATTTGTCTCTGTGTAGCCCAGCAGGAATCTGGGGCATGATTACAGCTCTGGCCCTTGTGCGAGAGCCGGCGTGGCCCCAGCATCCCCCTGCAAACTGCCTGGCTCTGCCTTGCCTTAATTGTTCCCCTTTGGCCAGTGGACCTGTCTCTTCTAACAAGGGCAGTGAGGAGGGCCGAGGTAATTGAAGCACTTAGCCACACTCCTCAGCATTGCCTCCTGCAGCTAATTAGGAAAGAGGGCTGCTGGGCTCTTCCTTATTTCTTTTAATTGTTTGTGGGTTTTGCATAAGGGTGAATGGCAGAAGAGGGATGTGCAGTTAGTGGTGAATTCTTGACTTTGAAATTTGTATAAAAGGTCACTTACAATTTGTTAACGCTTTCACAAGAGTGAATTCAATTAGTGGCCCCAGCAGTCCCTGCACGCACACGTGCCAGTGTGTTTGTAAGGAGGGGGAGAGATGGCAAAACAAGCACGGCGTGAATGTAAAGGCTCTTCATTTTCCTAAGCTCATGGACTATATGGTAAAGTTATAGGCCCCTTCAGCTTTATGGTCCTCTAAATAGGTCTGGCAATAAACCCATGGAGAGGCCTGAAAGATCATTTTTAAATGATCTCCACTTGTCCTCACTTTCCATTAACCACTGAAGGAAATAACAAGAGAAAAATTGGTAGAAAACACTCGGGGACCAATTTTTTTTGCAGTCTTTGGGCTGGCAAAACACTGTTGAAATAGTGGGGTCTTTCACCCGCCTGGCAGCTGCAGGATCTGTGCTGTCGAAGCACTAATTAGGTGGAATTTCTGAAGCTGCTTTACAAGACTTGTAATTTCGATGAGGAAATAACAATATAAATTATTTCACTGTGGGCAGCCAATGAGGCAGTGGCTTCTTCTAAGTGTCAGAGGATCTGTTATTTTGCTCAAAGGGCTCGTATGTATAGAACAGTAAAAAGTATAAAATCCATTGTAAACATGCACTTTAAAAGATTTATCAGATGCTCATAGCTGTACTTAGGAGTACACATGGTTACAAGAGCACCAATTTGCTTTACTATTCCCTCTCAGGCCCAGAGTGAGATGTATACTGGTAACGGTCCTAAATGCACATGTGGAAACACGTGTCTTGCAGTGAAGATACCAAGCCAGCTCTCACCCATTAAATACTTGGCTTTACAAGCTGGCATTTGTGTATGAGCATTGATTATTTTGGGTTGCAGATACCCTTTGGCTGACTTGATTGAAGATTATTTAGATTTGCCTTCAACACATTTGCCTACTGACTGGAAATCTGCTGTTACCCTCTGAGAAGCTGAGATGGGACATGATTATGGGACAGAGCTATTCTACCTGAAGGTCTCAACCATAGCTGAGAGTGAACAGTGCTCAGTCTGCAGCCACCAACAAATGCCAAACATCAAAAAACCCCCACAATGCTGAGCAAAACAAATCAAAGGGCAAGGTCTTCCCCTTGACCTCCATCCCATGCTTGAATCTCTCTGGCCAGGTGGGAATGTTACTTTGTTTGAAAGGAAAAATGTCAATGAGGGCTGAAAGCTTTGCTTTCACCAAAAGGATTCTGTGGTTATTTCCCCCCTGACTCAGGTTTTCATCACCCAGACTGCAAAAGTTTGCAAGGGGAAAAAAAAATCCACTTGTGGCAAGAAGTAGTTTCAGATAGTAAAAGTTTTGGAAGACACTTTTCAGCCAGCTGTAATGAATGGAGATAAACCCATGGACAGCAGCCAGTCTGTGTGAGAGTGTAAATTACTTTCCTGTTCAGTGTAATGCAGTCTGTAATAAGGAATCCAAACCACTATTCTTTGGATCTTTTTTCCCAGCTCTGTGGCTGGTGTGCAGGACCAGAACCTTACACCAAACCAGGACTTGGCTGTTAAATTTCTCTTAATCCGGCAGCCTGAAGTGGTCAGAAACTCTTACAAGTGTAGTAAATAACTACACTGAAGGAAAACCAGTATCTTCAAGGTGCACTCAGGACTTTTTGAAGGTGGTAACAGGTCTTTGCCCAACTAGATGCAGCAGCCACCTGGGCACAAGGCAGCAGGATCCAGGCGGATGTGGCTGGGAGCTCTGCAGTAGCTCATGTACGCACAGCGATGCGAGCACATACCCAGCCTGGAACGTCTCCAATAGAGGAAAATGATCCTTGAAATAGAAATTCTTACCTTAGCAATGTGGGAATGGTGACAGAGACACAAAGTGCCTTTTGTTGTGGAGCTGGATAGGATATGCAATTATCTGAAGTGATGGGAGTCCTATAATTTTTAACTTGGCTGCATTTTTCTGGTGCCTTCAGCCTGACAGGGATTCCAGTCACTCAGTTACATTTTTAGAGTTTGGTTTGTCAGTGCTCAGATATATTTTTTTTCCTAAAACTTTTGTTTGCCCCAATCTTTTTGATTTTTGTGGCTTTACATTCTGTTTGGCTTCCAGTGATTGTGGATCAGAGGTGGGCTTGCTGTAATATGCACCTTTATTTCCTGTCCAGCTATTCCTGGTGGTTCTTTCCAGGAACACCCTCTGTTCTTCAGTGTTGTTTCTTTGACATTTCTTTGTATCTGGTCTATAGCTAGATTAGCTTTTTTTTCCAGTGTCATATATTAATGACTTGAAATATTCTTTAAGTGTCTCAGAAATAAACCTACCAGTGCACTCTGTGGGCCAAAGAGATGCTGGAAATATCTCAGCATTTTGGGGACAGCTTTCTAAACTTTGTTCTGGCTGTGCACAAACACCACTGACACCTTGGATGGAAAGGCCACTTGCTAAGCAGGAGCATGAGCATTGAAAACCCCCTTCTTGGGGAAGGTGAATGATGAGGACAGAGCAGTCAGTTAAGCCAAGAAGCTGCAGGGATAGCCAAGGTAACAGCTGAGCTGCTAAAGGCCAGGGAGACAATTGTCAGTAGAGTATTAGGATAATTGCAAATGATACATAGAAAAGAGGAGGTGCTGGATAACTGATGTCCTTGGCCAGTTGTAACAATTTGAAGAAGAGATTGCAGTGACCAAATGCTTTAGAGCAGTGAGTTTGCTGCAGGAACATGGTGAAAGCAGCTGCCAAAGGATCAAGACCAGTTTTAGAGAATGGGAGGTGGAATGGTAGGAAGAGGTGAAGTTAGAAGGAAAATGGGATGTAAAATTCAGGAAAGGGACGGTTGAAGTGAAGGCAGACGGTAGGGGGGAACCCAGCAGGAGACATGGGGATGACAGAGTGCCAGGGAAATCTTGCCAGCACACCCAAGGTCAGCCCAACCTACAGGCCAACTGCCAAGTGGATGGCAGCACATCGGAGGCAGGGTTATGGCCATGCAGGGTTTGAAGGAGGTACAGGTGTAGGATGGCAGAGGATGGCATATCTGCAGTCCTTGTGCCCAGGAATATGTTCTGGGACATCGGATGCAGAATTAGGAACCTTGCCTTACTAAGAGGCAAATGAAAGCTTTTCTCTAAAAGCAGCCCTGGAAATGCTGGACAGTGTGTTTGTGCTGAGGATGTGCTCTGCACTGCTTGCTCCTGGGGACAAAACTTATGCTTGAGGTACCAACAGTGTGCTGGTATGTTTTGGCTTCAGACTCCTTGTGTGACCTTGTGCAAATCAATATAACCTAAAATCTAGCTGTAGGCAGCATCTATAACTTTGTGTTTCTAATTCCAAAAAGGACTGTCTAATGTCTGCTAATTTCAGTGCACAGTGAACTTCAATTGGGAAAGGTGGTCAGGATGGTAAATGTGGGTCTGGACATCTATTGGGGTTTCCAAATGCACCTTGAATAACAAGCTGTATTGACACTAGTGAAGATCCTGGAGATCTCCACAGATCCTCCGAGTCTTTAGATCTCCAGTATCATCAAAACCCAGCACACTCGGTGCCCTGCATCCTCCCTCTTGTAAAACAAGGTCATTACATGAGGAGTATGGGGGGTGAATACACCTGCTAGCAGCACTGTGTTGTGGGGTTATTTAAAATTAAAAAACCTAGGACTTGGGTCCTAGCTGTGTAATGGGTTGTGCACAGAGAGCATGAATGGGGATGGTTTTAGCTCCTGGAGGGGGAGGTATTGCCAATGATGGGCATTTTCCTTGAGAGAAAACCTGTAGACCTGTTTGTGGTGGGGATGAAGGCTGGGGCAGGTGAAGCTGTGTCCATGCATGGTAATGCAGTCACTACCCCAGTGCCTGCACTTGGTGGACATGTGTTTTCTTGCAAATCGTGGCTTGCACAAGGCAGCTCTTGTAGAGATCAGAAGCCGGAGTGTGAGTCGGGGGAGCCTGACTGGAAGATGCCCCATGGGGGAGGCTGGGACCCTACCACATCCTCGTTATCGCTGACCTTGGCATGAGCATTGCCTGCTGATGGATCAGCTACGGAGCTGGACAAGACCCTGGGGAACCACTGTATTATCTATTATCGTCCCATCAGTGCCTCCCCTGACCCCTCCCAGCTCCGAATGCCACAGGCATCAGGGAGGGAATAAATCTCTGTCTGATACTGAGAGAGAGAAGGGAGCGAGAGCAGGAAAAAGGAGAGATGAAAAATGTCCTTTTTATGACTCTCACAACAAAGCTGGCCACATGATTCCTAGCAAACGTTTCTCTGGGAAAAGGGAGGGAGAGACAGGGCAGGAATCAGCAAAAAAGCAGAGCTGCTTCTCTCCCCTGCAAGACGCCCATGGGGAATTAATAGAGGAGTATGGGTGACCTTTGAAGGTAAATATCCCAGGAAGGGAGAGAGGCCTTAAAGCTTCAGAAAGCTCAGTCCAGTGTCGTCTGCTGCCTTGTGAAATGCTCTGTGCAGCTCATGGCTGTGAAAGGAAAGCAGAGGCACAAGAGAACTGCTGTGCTAGAGAGCAGCAGGGCCAGGGTGTGATTAATAAGGCACTAATAGCAACCACAGCATTTGTGTTCATTTCTATTTGGGATAATCCAGGAGAGCTTGTACTTGTGAGCCTGGGGAGAGCTCCTGATCTTGGTGTCTTTAGGACACAGAAGCCTTTAGCAGCACAGCCCAGGGCCTGACGAGGAGTTGGAGATACGTTGCCAGGGCTTGAGAAGCCCTCTGCACATTGCCACCTGACAGCTGCAAGACTACAAACATGTTCCTGTGACACTGCTGAGCTGTTTGGGCCTTATAACCTGTACTGTGTGTGCTGTGCCTTGGGCGAGGGAATGATACGCAGGCTCTGTTCTTGCTGAAAAACCTCACCACACCTGAGATTCAAAGTGGACATTCCTAAAGGCAGGCAAGAATGTGGAGTTCTGGAAAAAGACCACATGCCACCGTTCACTTGTGCCCCCAGACACACACATATCTGGGTTGTGAGTGCCAATTAGCAGCATTGAGAACGCAGTCATACAGGGCATGGAGTCTGCAAGCAGGAGCAACCGAAATCCACTGACAACCAAGTCATTTCTAACAGGGCAGGTCTTGCTGAACCTGGTCAGCTGTGACTAGGGACAGGCTTGGGCTGGGCAGTGCTCACCAGAGCTGCTATCTTTAACTTGCCGGTCATGGAATAGTGTGTTAAATTCCCACTTTTACCAAAATGGCTGTAACAACTCCTTGGTAATCCTAGTAATTTGATTTTGTCTATAACGTGCTTTTAAAGTAAAGGGATAAATACAATCAGTCTGCATAAAAGGTGGCTATTAAGGAGCAGGCAAGTTGTGCAATAATAACTTTAAATTAAAAGCCCTCTCCCACTGTTTCTGCTGTTGTGGGGTCTGCAGATTTTCCTTAAAACTTTTGAAATGTGCCCAGACTTCTTACAGGCAGCCATTTAACCTCCGTTTATGAAGAAATAAAACAAAATTGATGTTGATTTTGGTCTACATTGGGGGATACTTTTGCAACATAAAAGCCCTTTTGCCTGCAATTTGCAGAGCAGCCCTGTCACATCGGTGAGGGCTGATACTGATAAAGATAAAGCTTTATAGCTGGGGCATTTGCAGCTAACAGCAAGCTAATGCTACATTTTCATTTTGATGCAATTAATGTTAATGTCTGCTACGAAAATTGTCATTAAATACCATTTTAAAATCCATTCAATTTGCATATGCAAAGCCCATTTACTATCATGTAAAATACACAGTGCTGTTCATCATGTCTTTTCTCTAGAATTTGTAGCTGTTATTTTTCTGGTAGTGATTATTATCCAGCTCTTAAAATGAAACGTAATGTCTGGTCTAGACCTGCACAGAGCAAGAAAACCCTTCGTGCTCCAGCAGCAGGACTACTTCAGAGCTCATTTCAGAGGTTTTGAGCACTTGTTTGTGCTCTCCTGGAGTGCTGTGCTCTCCAGCCCTCCCTCGTGTTCCCATGGAGGGCAGGCAGCAGAAGGACCTAGAAGTCAGTTCAAGGTGCTGGTGTTCTCCCCTGCAGATACCCTGTTGTACAATTCCCTGTGAGGAATTAATCACAGGGTGATGAGCCAGCAGGTGGGAGAGAATGGGATGAAGAACTTGAATTGATTCTTAACTGAACCAGAGTATTCCAACCAGTGCAAACAGGTAGAGATGTTGTTACTCTGATTTTATGACCCTGGGAAGTTGATATTCTTACAACTCCTCATGTTCGTTTAACTGAAAGTATTGACATTGAACATATTTTTAAGAGGTTCCAAGCCCTTAATGCTACAGGCAAAATGAGGATGTGTTGTGGCATGTAGATTAGAGTTAGGTAGTTGATTATGTGATACACAGGTACAACCAGACGTAGAAGTGATGCTGTGACTCAGTAGCATCATGTCAAGTCCAAGGCACTTCTGTTTTGGGGATTGTGCTAGCAGAGATGTGGGCCAGATGCAGATATGGGGGTAGGAAGGGATAATCTTATTTTGAGAAGGGCCCCGAAGCTCCCCCCTTACCGTGATGTGATGCCAAAAGTCATGTCTGCAGGTATTTTAATACTTTTGAAGTGATTGTCATCACCTTTGCGCCGAATGTCCTTGTCCTTGTAGTACAAATTAAATTCATGGGCTGTGGTATAACCAGCCTTCAGAGCATCACGGTTCATGGTGATGAAGTCTCGGGGCATTTTCTGAACTAAACCAGTCCTGGGTTTCACTGTATTCCAGTGGCCTATTGCTGGAGATGGAAGGAAACAAGAGGCAAAGAAAGATCAGGGTAACTCCCGTTTGGGAAGGCAGGCTGATGTTTGTGTGCCATGTACAAGGGCCTTGCATGTGTTTTGCCATGGCTTCACTGTGGAGTGAACGTCATACCCCATCCCACTGCATCTCATATGGGCACATCTGCCATCTGAATTGGATGTCTTCTCACCCTCTGCCCTGGCTTGCTTGGCAAGTCTTATTTCACAGGGGAATTGTCCCTGAGAGCACCAAGTAGGAGCTCCAACAAAGTTATGCATGTGACCAGAGGTATCATGCTTTGCAGGTGCCATACCCTTCTCTGCTTGGGCTCTGTGTGATCATATAAAACTTTCCAATATGACAGAGGAACTTTACCAGTCACCAAGCAGTTTGGGTGATATTAATGCCAGTGGGTGAACACTGGAGTACCTCACCTTCAGCTTGATGAGAAGTACTGAAGAAGGAGAATCCTTCCACTGGGAAGGAGAGTCCGTACTACTTTTAGGACTTCATTGCAGGTCTATATTTTAGTGGTGTTATCATACCTTCAGCAACTCCTCCATCTGTCCTGGGGATGTACAGCCCATATGAAAAATCAAAGCCTGGCAGGGTGTAGCAGTTTCTCTGGGGCTTCCCCACTTCTGCCTGCAAAAGAGTGAATTTAAAGGAGAAGCGTAAAGATCTTTCCTGATAACCTAAAGCCCCAAAATTTGTAACAGAACATGTCCAGGAGTGGCTCTGGTTCCACCTGGCATAGGTTTGAATCCTACTGTCTGGACACACAGAAGTGTGACAGTGCAAAAGGAGAACTCTCATCCATAAGCTTCACCAGAGCTGAAGCCTAAGAGGTGCTGAATTTCACACAAGTTTTTAGCTGAGTTATAAAACAACCTAGCCATGCTGGAAATAGGGATCTTGACTCAATACACATGGGCTCGAAGACTCCTTGTTTGGTTAATTTCTCCTTTGGCTGGGATGTACAGTGGTGGTGTCTGTTGGAGAGACTCTGCAGCTTCTCTTAACTTTCCTTTCAGTTATTTAATTTTCAGGCTGTGCAGCCTCCTAGAAAACTGGCCCAAACTTCCCCAAGCACAGTCATGTCACCACTCCTGCCTGGGAATAATCACGACGCAAGGCATGTTGCAGGGGGATGAAGAAGGTGGAGCAGAGCCTGGGGTTTACAGCATAGAAGAGAACTTGAGCTCAATAACCTCGTTTCTATTTAGTTTTAAAATGAACTCTTCCCCAGCCCATGTGTGTCCCAGCCTGGTGGTGTCTGTGGGATTAAGTGACCTCCCTTCACCCCTTTGTCTCTATCCTCCCATCTCCATGGTGAAGTCACTGCAGGATGTGTGTGTCTTGAAACCTTATTGCTGCTTGAAAGGGAGGTGGTGGAGGAGGGAAGGGGTGAGAGCCTAGCAGCCTGGGTCTGTGCATTCCTGCTAGGAGAATCTGGAGCAGGGTTGAGCAACAAGCCCCACCGGAGCCCTGAGGCATGGTGTGGGTGCTTTGGGACAGGTTATTTTCCATGGGAAGGGTGTCAGTGAAGCTGGAGGGTAGTAGGTGCTGGCAAATCTTGAGGGAATGGAAGAGCTGAAATCCTACCCTAGTGCTTCTCACAGGTGAATCGTTGAACACTGACATGGAGCTGACTGTTATTACACTCCAGAGTGAACACACTGGATCAGGAGAAGCTGAACCAAACGCAGCCCTTTCCACAGGGTCCAAGTGAAAGGAGTGAGACTGAAAATGAACCACCTCCAACTTGCCACTGTGGCAGGTTGAGGCTGTACAGCAGTCCATAAGGGATGCTCCTTACGGCAGCTGCCTGTATAGGAACATCATCCAAACCCAAATGTATGTTCTGCTCCTCACCAGCACCGTGCAAACCCTGGCCAGGGCCTTGGACAGCCACGGCTCTCCTGTATGCTGCCAGCCCAGTGGCCCCTTTTCAACGTGCTATTAAATGGTGCTCACCAAGTGTGCATGAGGCTGCAGGGCAGCCTGAGCTGTTCTGCACCACCCTCAGCTCAGGTAAAACTCTTGCTGAGCCCATTTTGCCTGGAGAATGAGGGTTAATAACCCCTGTCCAAAACAGGCACCTTCCTGGAGGATTCTGTGTTGAGGTCTCAAGAATTTATGATTCCTCAAACTTTTCTTGCCCGGAGCCATTTTTTTGTGCATGCTCTTTGGAGTTTCCAGCTCCTGTCTCTATATGCAGCTACACAAAGATTTCAAAGCACACGGTGGCTGTGGCACTGGGCTCCTCACCAGTGTGTCCAGGGGGGAGATTGTGCCACTTGCTTGAGTGATTTGTCTGTGTTGTGACAACAGATCTGCTCCTTTGCAGATCTTGGCAAGCTGGCTGCCAGCTTTGTCCCTTTGAGATCATTTGGCCTGCAAACTTATCTGGTGATGCTTTCAGGTAAATCCAGGGTCTTTCTTCCCAGGTCTGGGAGGAAGGTGCTTCATTTTGGTCCTGTTAAATCCATGCAGTCGTGATGCTATAAAGCAGGTGTGGTATTTCCATGACATTCAGGAGCACAAGTTCACCAGCAAATGAATTTTCTGCACTTGCCAAGATCCTTTGATAGGCTCAAACCCCATCAGGCTCCTTGTCCTGGGCAAAGCTACAGATCCTGTGATGCAAACAGACCTTTCTGAAAGCAACCAACTCAGCTACCTGTTACAACCTGTGCATAACATGGCTGTGCTCCCCCAGCTGCCTCCTGAGAGCATCTAGCAGAGAAAGGGACTGTCCCCTGCAGATGTTTGTCCAGCACCGAGCGTGAAGGAGCAAGTGGGCTTTTAGTGCTACTGCAACAGAAATCCCACATGACAGGGCTAAACCATATGTGCATGCTGGGTGTGGGTTACAGAGCTTGTGCAAAACGTATAAACTGGTGCTGGGGATGATAAAGTGGCTTTCATTGCTGATCTACTTCTCCTGTACTTGCAGGCATTTGTATGCTGGCTATTTTTAGATTACCTGTGGCTGATGTACAAGGGAAATGGTGTAATGTTCCTCAAATGCAGGAGAGAAGGCTTTTTCCAGGGATCATGTTCTGATACTGAACCAGCTAAGTGAGGTCAGAAATCTGTGATGGCAAAGGTGTGACAGATGGGAGGAGATTGCTGAGAGGCTGCAGGAAAGGAGAGAGGTTTGTAACCTGTGGCAAAGCTACTCCCAGACCTTTGAATGCAGAACTCTGTAGAATGGAAGAAATTACAGGATCTAAAGATTCTCTTTTGTAGAGCACCTGAAATTAACACAAGAGTATATACTCCATTGCAAAATGAGTGCACACTGCTGCTTTTTATGATCAGGTGCCATTTTACAGTCACTTTGCACTGAATAAATAAAGCTGAAGGTGCTGGATAATTAATTAAAGAAAAAAAATCTGGTCCAATATGTTAAACATGGAGACAACCTGTGCCTGAAGAAAATCAACAGACTCAGAGGACCCTGATTGCCTGCCAACATCTTCTACCCACAAAAACAAAGAATGGGAAGGAGGTAGCAGGAATGAATCTCGCTCAGTGTAATCCAAAATTGCAGTTTTCTCATTCATAAATTAGCAAAATGCTGTTGCAGACTTATGGGCTGGTTTCATTTGTTTGCCCTGGGGTGTTCAGATGTGCTGTGTCATAAAGCAGTGGGGAGAGGGAGCCAAAGTTGGTGCAGAAGGTCCTTTTCCCTTCCCCAGCTCCAGCACTGTTTCCTGTGTTCAGGTTTAGCCTGTCACAAAACTGCTTGGCTGGAATACAGATCTGTCTGACAGCTGTGCCCATCAGCAGACAACTTCATTAAACCTCATTAAGATGTCATTTCTCTGCCTTATTTCCCACCTCTTGGCTCTAATTAAAACCGTCTCTCTCTGCATCCCAGGCGGTCCTAATTTTCTCTAGGTACCTTCTGCAAGTTTTCTCCCTTTACGACCTCAGTGAGGAAAATCCAGCATCTTAAATACTGTTTATCCAGCCTGGTTGGAAAAGACACATCTAGACTTTTTCCTGAAGCATTCCCAGATCATCCTGCAGAGATCATCACCTCCTCTCAGGGCTGAGATGAGTGCTGAGGCTTTTTTTTTGCTCTTTCAAACTGTCTTTAAGGACAGAGCTAATGCATCCTTTCCCCTTGGATATGATGATGATTTTCATGGTGTGTTTGTCCTGGGTTTGGAGGGTGCCGTGCTCAGACTGGCAGCAGTGCAGTGGTGGGGATGCCCTGGTTGGTTGAAGAGCAAGTAGTGTTGGGTCTATCAAGCTCCCTGGGCTTTTCCAGGTAGTTTCTGATTTGTGCAGCCCAGGGGTTGAGCCCTGGAGTTCTGATTGAATGTCTAATGGTGTTGGAAACACCAAGGAGGCTCACAAATGGGTCTGTTTGTAAGAGGTGGGTGTGTTGCAAAGGTGTAAGGAAGTACAAAACCTTTAAGGATTCCAGGGTATGTTGTAAGATTCATTTGTGTTTCATCCCCTGGTATTCATGGCCCGTCAACATACATTGCATCAATTTTCCAAAGGCGATTGAGACTGCGAGAAGGGTAGGAGACCTGTCTGTGAAGAGAGGCACAGTGAGAAATGGAGGTGTGGGTTTTCAATCCCTGCATCCGAGGCAGCCCTTCGCTGGGAGGAGATGCTGTGCAAATCCATGAATCCTCTCTGCTCCGACTCAGCCGGGGCTGCCCTGTCCCCTCCTTGATGCCTGCAAACCCCATACCTGTGTGTTTTCAGCCTGCCAGGCCCTGCTTCCTTCCCTACCTTCTGTTCCCCTTTTCATTACACCCCCTTGTACAGTAAAGCCTCCTGTCACGCTGCCATTACTATTATTATTGCAGATTTACTGCACTTGCAGAGTGAAGTGATTGCAGTGACAAGGCCCAGCATTTTTCCCTCCTTCCCCCCGCGACAGCTTGAAATCAAGCCCTTCATTTGCATTTACATGATCTTGCTGTGCAGCTTATGAGATCGGGAGATTTATTTGCTACTTAGCTTGATGTTTGATTACACTCTAAGAAGGCAGTGAGCTACAAAGTGCAGGGATACATCAGAACTGAGCTACTGAAAGCCTCTGGGGGACAGTAACTCAACATCAGGTTTAGGTAGATGAGAAAGGGAATGTTCAGTGTTTTGAGAAAGGCAAATTTGATCAGATTCTTTTTTTTAAAGGTGGAAGGGGAAAAAAAAAACTTATTTCCCTATCTCACAAAAAATGGTTGGGGAAGCAAGGATGTTGTTAGAAAAACACACCTGGAAATCTGGATTTGTTAGTGCAGAAGAAACCCTTGCAGGGGCTGGTGACTGCTGGGCTGCTTGCCACTACCTGCTTGTAACTTCCACTCCAAAGAAGATTTATTAATAATAAGTTGGCAGTTATCTTCAGAGCTTTTCATAAACATTAAAGGTCAAAGTCAAAGGAAGATTTACTTGATGAGGGACCACAAAATCTGTGTCTAATTTTTTTAAGCTTCAAGACATGCCACTTGAGCATTAATCCTGCTTGTAATACTGGGGAAACTGAGGCAGGGAATTACTGTGCCCGTGCAGGACAGCAAAGGGAATGGAGTTTGGGTTGTGGAGAGAAGTGGTTCCTGGTACTCTGTGTTCAGGGTGGGAGACCAAATGATTATAGTGTCCCACAGCAGTGTGAGAGTGTTCCAGAAAAAAGGGTAATGGTTGGGCAAACTGCTGCTGTTGGAGTCAGGAATGGTAAAGCTTGGGTATCTCATGGTGAGTTTAGCTCCTGTTGTAACAAATAACTCCAGACAGGGTACAGACACTGACCCAGTGTGTCTGCACTAACCTGAGCTCCTGACTGATCTGTGCTGGGAGCTGTAGCCTTATTGTCTAGAAACCTTTGAGTGTCAGGATTAAATCTGAAAGATTTTCCCCTTTAGAAGCTAAGTTTTGTGTAATGCTGGCAGCAGAGGACTGTGAGGACAGGTGGGACACAGGTGTCCCCCTTGCTGGGTTAGGTATGGCAGTCAGACAAGGCAGATGGCACTTCCAGCCCAGGGTTTTACCCATCCAACCCCAGGCACCTTCCTATCCTCTCTGCCCTTGGTGGGGCTGTAATGCTGGCAACCAAGGGCCACATGCACAGGTCCCTGACACAGAAACCCATATCTAAAGAAAGCCACCTCCTAGCTGGTACAGTAGCTTCTTGTGCAAACTGTTTGTACTTAGCTTTTAGTCTTGAAAATTGCCATGAGATATGCTATTACAATTAATCATTAAAGACTTAAGAAAGAGTATACCCCATTACATAAAAGACTCCAGCGATGATCTTTATCCAACTTGTAAAATGGGTAGGCTTGATGCGTCTGAATAATTTTCCTCTCATCTGCACAAAATCATGAATGCAAGTCATACTTTGAGCCTGAAGTGAACACTGCGAGACCAGCCTATAATTACCAAAACAGAAAAAAAGAACAGCGTTTTCTAATGAATGACAAGCCACTAGGTGGAAATCTAATTTGGTCTAATTAAGCAGCCTTTGTGAGGATTTGTCTTTAGATGAAAAGAGGGAGCCAAAGAGATCTAAATGCAAATGAACTCTATCATTTTGGTTTTAAAGGGCTAGACAGATCTGAAAGTATTTTCGTACACAATACTTTAATTTTTCTTCATGGGTGTATTCACCTTCTAGTTTTCTGTTGAAAAATCCTGTTTGCCCCAAAATTCTGGGACTCTGAATATTAGTCACTCTTTATTGAGTTAGAAGATAATATGTTAGAGGGACAATTTTAGCAGTAGGGTGTTGAGACTGTTAATAATGCCTGTTATGGAGAAAGAACTGCCTCTTTCTGCTGTTTGAAAGTGGTTTTGGTAAAAAAGGATGCTCTTTGCTAGAGAGTCAGAGCCCATGTCTGCCACTTAAGGTGTGTGGCACCGTATAACTCTTGGGTCTTTTGAGGTCACCCGAGCTCCTTTTCAGTGCCTCTGTGTCAGTATGAATTACTTCAGCATTGATAAATCACCACCACCTTGCCCAGTTGTGCTGTTTCTGCTGATTCTGTCTCAAGGCTGGGAGCAGGCGGCTCAGGTACAGCCCCAAAGGCTGAGACTCACCAAGGTGTTTGACTATAATTGAGATGGAAATCTGGAAAATTATCTTCTCCTGGTCTATTAAATCTGCTCCTGACTTTAAGATAAATCTGTGTCTGTGTAAGGTTTTGTGCCAGTGCTGAAGGTCAAAGAAGACTATATTGTTTCTGTAGTGGGTGTCACAGCTTATGAAGTTGATATCAGCCTCAGTGTGCTTGCAAGTCCTGAAGAAGCAGCGTGGTCTGGAGTCCTGAGCCAAAGCCACTGGCAGGAAGAATGGATTATTTGGGCTGAATGAAGATGGGTGCAGTTTGCAGCTACCCCTAGACTGAGGTCTTACTGTACCTGATCTTTCTTGAGCTACAATGACCACAAACCTCTAAGAGGTGGAATGAGCCTGGGAGAGATTTGAGGACAGAAAGGTTTGGTACAGCATAGGGTGGCCCTGGGGCAGCTGGATGGAGAGAGACATCTGAGTCCTTGCTCTCCCTGTAGGCAAGATCATGGGAAAAATGAAGGTGTGTGCAGACAGATCAGGGTGGGAAAATCAGTGGAATAGTAATACTGTTTTAATGCAGCAGCAGTTCTGGGAGCTGTGGGGAGAATGGGGGCAGAATAACATGTAGCACCTTGGCAAAAAGAAGCCATTTTACCATCTGACTTTCTGAAGAGATGTGGAGCCTTCAGAGAGTGGCTGGACAGGCTGCAGTGGTGGTGTCATTTCCCAGAGAATCACAGCCTTGGGGACACCTGCTGTGCTGCAAACCCTCAGGTCAGATTCTACCAGGGAATGCTTTTGCTCAGTGCTTGCTGGTTTCAGTGGGAGTGCTGAGATTTAGCTGAGAGCAGGGTGTGGATTATTTGGTGACTGAGAGAGAACATTCTCTACATTTTAAAGAGATGAGACAATGCTTTTTGAAAAAGTTTCCTTCCCCTTCCACTAGTTATGACCTTTTCTTTGTGCTTCATCTTTAGTAATATCTGTTCTATAAACCTCCCCATCTGTTACTCAAAGAAAAATCCCCTTATGTTCTCCAGGCCAGATGCTGGCCCAGATTATGTCCAGCACAACTCAACTCAGGGAAGCTGCTCTTTACACTATGTAACTTGCTGCTGGCTCCTTCAACTCCATACAGGTTGTTTGAATTTTCTCCTCCTGAATTTCTTTGGGTGCTATAGAACATATTAGGCTAACTGCTGCTACCAGAGCATCCGTATAAGCCACAATGACATCCAAGGAGTTAAATGCAAGTGAGAATTTGACTGTGGGCCTTTTCAAGCAGACTGGATATGGCCACATCCCTGTTGAGCAATAGATTCCCAGTGGCAGAAACCTTAGATTCTTAGGGTCAAATTTGGTCCCTGGCTGCCTTGAAAGCTACCTGTTATTTCACAGCAGAATTTGCCTGAAGTCAATACACCTGTGGTAACTCCTAGAAAAAAATACTCAAATATTTCAGACTAACAGACAACTTGTTGAATGTGGGCAAACCTCTGGTTCGGGAATCTCTCTGCTTTCACTCAAGGAGGAACTCTAATCTCTAATCACAGATGCAGGAACTTATGAACTTCAGCCACCCCATGTACAGAATAATCTCCATTTTCATTAGAGAATAGGTAAAAGTTTTTGCTGTTAAAAAAGGATGCTGTTTCTTTAATGTAATGAAACCTCAGCAGGACAGAACGTCTTTACTAGACTATCCCCCACTATTCCCACAAGAAATCAAATATAATCCTATTTAAGAAGCTTTAAATAATTTTGAGCTTTCATATTGACTTATTAAAATGCAGCTTAAAAAACGCCTTCCTTGCAATCCCTTTACAAGGGTCAGGGATATAAAATTTGAAGAAATATGATTAGTAGATCAGTTGGAAAGATATCTGCGGCAGCTTCCAATTTTATTATTTAAAATGCCCTTTTAGAAGAAAAGGTGAGTCTGTAAAAAGTGGCACCATCTCCTGAAGGAATCTGGCCCCAGGGCTTCCAGTTCTACCTCCTGCATTCAACACCCAACACATCTTCCAGATTTTTCTTGGATCTGAAGAGCCCTGGCAGCTAGGACAGACTCCAGCACAACAGAGAAGCACTTGGCCATTCTTTGCTTGGTGCAGAAGACAAAGTGATGGTAATAGATGCAAACACACCACAGAGGACAGAGCCATTGCAGAGCTGTGAGCATGGGTACCTTTGGCCCACAGAGCCTTTCTTCTACTGCCTGAAAACTTTGAGGGATGAAGAGCTCCTGTAACTTTTCAGATGTTGGCTGGAGTGGGGTGAGCCCCTCTTTCACTTCCTAAATTATAGGAAGAAATGGGGATCCCACTGTGCTGATTTGAACTCTCTGCAGGGTGAACTGCATCTTAACCAAGCAACGGCTACAGACTCCACCAGTGTGTCCCAAGGGCTCCATGCAGAAATCTCCTTCCAACAGACTTTAGTGCAGTTGCACATGTTCAGTCCTATTGACCTGCGAAGAACTGGGATTGTAACCAGGAGAATTTTAGGGCACATTGCTAGAAAAATTAACTGTAAGGCGCTAAGCAGAGAAAATGAGTCAGCTACAGGTTGTCCTGATCTTTCACTCTGCAGTTCTCCTCGGATTAGCAGGGTTGTATGGATGTAAATGATGAGACAAATTGACCCCTGCTCTTTTATATATTAAATACAGTGAAGACCCAAATTGTGCTGTCAGTTAGACAGAACTCCCATTAAGCACAGAGGGTCTTGTGCTAATGCAGGAATCTGCCTGAATCATTTGCTCTGTCCTACAGCAAAATGTATTCAACCTGCTGAAATTTAACTGCAAAACCCAGTGAGCAAAATCACACCCTGCCCATTACACTTACAGCCAGTTACTGTGAAATCCTAATGTGTCAGACTTTCTCTAGGAAATAAGGTAACTAATAATTTTACTCCTGCCTAAGGCTGGACTTTGGTCAAGGCTGTCAAGGTTTCTATGATTTTCATGTGGTTTTGAAAAAATATCCATGATTTTGACACGTTGGGACTTCTGTGTGAGTGAGCAGGGAGCTGAAATAGCTGAACTTCGCCGAGAGCTGCAGTGCTCAACCCTGGGCTCTCTGCAAGATAAACACCAAAGGGTCCTGAGCCCACAAGTGACCCTGTGTCTTCAGCTCCCCAAGAAGTTGATGGCAGGCAAGTGTGATTGACTACTGGTAGGATCTTGCCCCGAGTTTTCTCCTCTGACAGAAAAAGCAGTGACACCAAAGCAAAGACCAGCAAATGCCTGAGAGCGCCTTGGTCCCCCAAGGAGTTGTCGTGAGGTTTTTTCCTGCCCTGCCTTCCTAATTTTCTACATTTACGGCCATAATTGTGAAACTGGGCTGATACAGCACTGGGAAGTTGATGCCAATGGTTAAACTGCAGTTGATTATGGGCTGACATTATTAATGGTGCTAAAAATGTGGCAAAAGTTATCTGGCTTACAAATTCAGGCTCATTATCTTTGCAAGATATATTTCTAAAATTCCCCTACATCTGACTCCTTCAATGCTTTCCCCACCAAATTTTCTTGATACAATTTCACCTCTGCTTTGTTCTATTGTTTTTCTCTCCAGTCCTATATTTTTTTGGAAAGGCTAGAACAGAAGGGGTCAGACACTGCACAGGTGATGTACACGAGCAGCCCAATTGCTTTCAAAGGGGCTGCCTTGTGAGGCAAGCAAGAGTTGGCTCAAAAAGTCACTTCATAATTGCATCATATTTGCTAAATCAGATGTTTTAAGTGCTTAAGAATTCTCTATGTTCCCTTCATGCTCAGCCATTACAAAAGGCTCCTGCTCTGCTGGAGTTCTGACCCATATTTTCCCTGCTGCAGTCCAAATTTGGTTGCTAAAAGGTAAAGGGGAAAAAAAAAAAATCTGTCTCATCACATCTCTCCCAACCCCTGTTCAGCTGCTGTGGTATTTTCCTTCATTATGCTGCTGCCTCAGACTGTAAACCTCTCTAATTTCCTACATCGCAGCTATTTATTTAAATGCTAACTCGCATTATGAAGTGATAATCCACAAGCGCAGGAGATAATTTATGAAGCATTTAAATTAAGAGGAGCAGCTAATTGGGAGCATGTGTCTTATAAGCCTTGCTAACACCAGAAAACTACAAATTAGGGAGAAAATGGAAGATATTTTTATCTTGCTTCTTTCTTTTGTAATGCACTGAGGAAAAATATTACCATACATCACACAAACACTGCTGCTCACAGAAGTCTTCTTTTCTGTTGTTCACTTCATAGTTAGTCTAACACACACTGCTCTCGTTATTACAAATTCCTCATTATACCACACAAAATAATCTTTGCTCTCGGAGAAGGTGGAACGAGGTGGGGTTTTCTGTCTCCAAATAAAGTGGAATAAATTTTCCAGGAAGGGTCCCCTTCTTAGCTACACACATTAATTTAAAAGAGCAAAGACTCCCTTGTTATATAGGGATGTTAAAGTGCATTTAATTTAGGACTGCGTCGTGCTGGAGGAGTTTTATAGGTTTTTGTTGAAATAAGAATGAGCATAAATGGCTGTGAACAAGGGAAAAGCAAATGTGCTGCAGCCACAGGGCTGGAGACAATGTGTTTCAAATGTTCTGTTCCAGCTTTGGCACCAAATCCACGAACTTTGATTTCACTGCAGCTTTGTGGTGGGTTATTCATAAAGATTAATACTGATCTGAATCTGAATACTGAAGTGCGAAAAGGTGTGTAGTTCTTGGGATACCCCCAGGAGACAGAGATGGCTCACTAAATGCTGCTGGGATGGGTTGATGGGGACATCTTTGACACTCAGGCCAAGACAACAGCACTGGGGAAGGTGATAACCATCCCTGGCTGGAAGTTCAAAATCATGCACCACATTTCCTGGGTTTGCTCTTGGAGGCTGTTGCCTCAATGGGGAAGGTGCAATGCTGGGTGTCCTCAGGAGGCAGCTGCTTTTGCCTGAAAGAGTAACGCCCCTTTGGTGGCTTTCCTGGATGTTGGTGCTTTGTTTGGTCAGCGGAAAAAGCTGGGGTGCTCTCCTGTAGGAGCTTCCCAAAGAGTGCCCCAGGCACCCAGAGGATCCCACTAACACAGTCCAGAGGGAACTCGGGATATATGGAGAGCAGTATATAGAGAGTAGTTTGTAGTACAGTTGTGTGTGATCTTTAGTTAGGATCCTCCTTTACTAGGCAACCAATTCTTGTGGGTCCCTTGTGTGGTTACTCAAGACAGATTTGCTGTTAGAGTAAAATATTGTGCACACCCCCTGCCTGGCAGGGTGCTTGGGACCTGCAGTGAGGTCCTTGCATGGAGGATGCTCTGGAAGTGTGTGTGTGTGAATACAGCCCCTACACGTGACTGCGTGTCTAGAAAATGCCTCACTTTAATCTTTGCATTCCTGCTTCTGCTCTTACAAATCTCCCTTTACGTATATCCTGTCAAAAGCAGTCAGCAAACAGGCTCTGGCATTATTGGAGTTGCTCCTCGATTCGAAGGAAACCATAAATCTTGAAACTTCAATCATATCTTTATGATCATTCAGCAAACAGAGATGGAGGATTTATTCAACATGGGATAGCAAAGGGGAAACTGCAGGGGGTTATTGCAGGAGATATTGGTTTAGCTAAGGCAGAACTGCTCCCTCGGGCCTCTCTACGGCAGAGCCAATGAACAATGGCACCAATGACAATAACAAGGCAATTATGGGGAAGAGGGTGAGGAGGGGGTAATGCTTTGTTAAAGATAGAGGTAAGATTCCAGCATGGTGTCTCTTTTGTGTGCTTTGGAAGGTAAAGGATGGTGTTTCTGCCTGGGGTGGTCTTATTAGGAGCTGGTGATCCTAAAAACACAGCAAGTGCTTAAAAGAGCCTGTAGCTTGCGTGGGATTGTGCTGCTCTTAGGAGGTTATGAAGATTTCCTCCCTAATTAAATAGGGCTGGCAATAGGTTTCCCTAATCCATCCTGTACCCTAGGGCAGGAGATAAGTGCCTAAACCTCTGCTGACAGAGGTTTGTCTCTGTCTGTAGCTGATGTTGGGTTTTCTGCATTTAGGACTAAGATTTGTTCCCAGGAGGGGGACTCGAGGGACCTCCTCTTCTTGGGAGGATGCTCAGACCTTTGCCCCAGGCTGGCCACAGCCCTTCCACCAACTTGATCTGGAAAGACTGTTTTGAGATTGCTCCGTGACCTGGTGTCCAGCCTTGCACTGTTCTCAGCTTCCTGTTTTAGATTAGTTTTGAAATAGCTGTAACCAACTTTCAGGAAGCTGATGAGAAAATGATGCCCAACCCTTAGGTTTCAAATACCTGCTCTCATGGAGGTCAAACAGGGGCTGTGCTGGAGGATGCTCCTCCTGTGGTGCACCCCAACATCAGGGGTCAGCCTTGACCACAAAGTTGTCCAAGAGCAACATGGGAACACAAGCTTTGGCACAAAGGGGTGGAAATGTTCATGGGCGAGCTGGATCCCACCACTGCTGCCAATAGATGATGGGACTTGCATGAAATTTGCGTTTTTCCAGGCTGCCTTGGAGACAAATGTCTCTTTTTAAAAAGATGCCAACGTGCAAAAGCAGGAACTAAGCGATCCATCCCCACCTGTCCTGCCTCCCCTCCCCTTCTTGGAGCAATTTTTCCTCCCTCTTTCCCTTGTGAGCCCCCGAGCAGTTTGTTCTTGCCTGCAGAAGGAAGCTTGAAATATTGCAGAGGGGGAACAGGCAGCGCTCCCTGCGGCCTTGCCCCTGATGGCAGGAATGCAGACATAAAATAACCCAGTGCCATCAGTAACCTGTCGCCAAAGCCCCACTACGAGGTGAGAGTTTTCCTCCCTGCCGTGGCTGTTAGCTGCAATGTATTTCTCCCTGCACTAAGCACCGTCTTTCCCAGGGCTGCATTACAATGATTTATAAACCCCATTTCTGGGGAAAACTAATAGATCAAAGTGAGGAGAAGGGGAAGGAGACGTGAGCAGCTGGGAGAAGATATTGAAGCACGAAACAAAAACAGAAATGAAAAAGTAGTTTGTGGCACTAGTGAGTTGTTCTGTGCTGCACTTGTATTATTGAAAAATAATAGGGGGAATCTGTATTTTAATCCATTTTTTTAAGAGACATTCAAGTAATCTGAAAAGCTCTTCCTAGAGCCAGCTTGCTTTTGTGTGTTTGTGCAGCTTTTCCAGAACCAAACACTTATTCTGCTGTTTAGCCCTTCCCTGTCTATTCCTGTGTCATTTTTAGGCTTCCCATGTTTTAAGCAGCATCTGGATTTTCTAGCAGGGTAACAAAGTTTCGCAGGGAGGATTGATGCTCAGCAGGACCTGAGCTTAGGATGTGCTTCTTCCCAAGCTGAGACTTGGTCAGGTTTTACAAAGGGACACTGTGGGCTGAGACCAGGGTGGGCTCTGATGTGCTCTGCCTTTGTTTCTGTTTCCTCTCCTGCACAGTGGGGAAGAACAGATGAGATTTGTCATGTAATTCTCAGCGTCAGTCAAGTTACATCCCGGAGTACAGACCAATGCTCGTCTCTTAGTTTTACAATGATTAATGCATTAGTGTTTGTAAGAGCTTTGGAGATAAGAAGCTAATTGGGCTTTTGCGTTTGCTCTGCTTGTCTGGTTCAGCCACCAGACATCCCGGACTTCAAACATAGGCAGCACTGGCGAATGATTATGAAAATAACCATAATCCTTGTGCAGCATTTCATGTATTCAGAGCTCTGCACAAACCTCGGATCTAGAATTTTCCCACACGGCGTGTATGAGTGCAAACATTATACACAACAGGTTAAACGTATCAAACGGGACAAAGGGCAGATTTGGTGGAAAACAGACATCTGTGGCAAGACTGCAGGGGCTTTTCTAAGAGATGATACAGGGCCACGAGATGGAAGCTGATGAATTATCCCTAGGCATGTTCCAAACTTGTCTGATGTTTGCAGGTTTCCATTCAAAGTATTTTCTCCATACTCCTGTTTGTCTTGTTCCAATTTTCACTCTTCCCTGGCAGTTTTCCATTGCCAGTTAATGCTGCAGCATCGTGCTAGCTTTAGCCTGGCTGGTTTACCTCTGTTCCTGATGTCTGTTGCATCCTTTGGTGTTGGTAGAACAGCATTCCTGGGGGAACGTGGGTGCAGGGATATTATTCATGGACACGTATAATTGATACTTCTCGCAGATAACACAGGAAGAAAGCATGTGTTGAATATGCTCGTGTGCCTGCTCTGTGCAAGGAATGTCTGTGCTCATTCACACACAGGAGCAGTGAAGCAGTGTATTTTCCTTTTGGTGATTTGCAAAAAAACATGGCCTGGAGAAGACATGTGCAGGATGGCTTTCAGGAGGGAACACCTATGATGTGATCTGCTTTCAGCTATGTTTCATAACTCCTGATAAGTGAGCTAAACATTGCCATTTGCTAGATCAACACCTGCCCTTTCCATCAGTCTGAGATGACCAACATCCTCACAGCCAAGCCTGACCTTTGGCTCAGGGTTCTGACCAGTAAAAGCTGAGTGAGTTAAAATGAAATTTCCACTCGCTTTATTTTGCTCGTGCCCTGTGTGATGCAGTCTAACACCACCCCACTCAGAAACGCTTCAAGACCCAAGCAAATGCTGCTCCGTGAGCCATGAATCTGGTGCTGGTGTCATAGCTGGTACCTGGCACGGTGGCACACCAGGCAGCTGCAGAGGCCCTGGTATTTACTACATAGATCCTGCTTACTGCTGACCAGAGCCTAACACAGCTGCCTCCTCCATAGACCTTGTGCTGGTAGCTTCTGGCTGCATTCCTTGTTAAAATAGGCATAAAAAGCTGTCCGTGCTCTGATAGCTATTGTAACCCTCTTAAAACTATGACAACATCTTTCTTCTGACTCCCTATGGCCCAGAAAGTCTTTACTCTTCTTTTGTTCCCTGTCTGCAGAGAGCGCTCACAGGATGAAAGACAGCTAGGAAGGTAAGGGGAGTTGAATATGGCCTAAGAGCTGCCAGAAGAATATGAGAGGAGAATTTTGCCCTATAAGCTTTAATAAGGTGGTGGGTTAAGAGAAATGCAGCTAGGGAGAAAAATGGGGAATGTTCTCTCTCCAAATGGGCACTGCTTCTGTTTGTAAAAGCACCAGGGATTCCCCATGTGGCTTAATTTATTATTTTCCCACTCGTTAAATGCCAAAACAATAAAGCAAAATCTATTGTTAGCTTTAAAATGCAGGTGATTTGCATATGGCTGTGATAGTCCTACTGCTGCCTTCATTTAAACTCAGTAAGCCAAGGTACCTTTAAAAATTATGACTTGTTTTACATTTAATATACTGAACTATGTTAACATAATATTAAGAGGCTGACTTCACAGCTTAATTGCTGATCACGTAGAAGGCTGCTTTAGCAGAAGCATTAGTCTGGCAGTGCTGTACGGCTGGAACAGCAGCCTGCACAAAGGCTGCTCCTTCCCTGCCACGATGCTCCCCCCGAAGAGCACCCTGGAAACCCAGAGTCATTTGTACTCCTCTCTTGGTTTACTCACTTGTGCTGGAAGGTATTTGGTGCCTTATTGCAGAGCAGTGTCTGCGCAATAGAAGCAGGACATAATTGTACCTGTACAAAGAGGCGTTAGGAAATCAGGTGGGGTTTTTCCCCATTCAGTGAGTTTTTGCAGAGGGGAAGGAGTGCACCTCTTCCTGGCAGAGCTGAACACATACTGTACTTCCCAGCCTGGGGTCTCTGAGTTTGCTGTGCAAAGAGATCGTGCAATTCTGGTAGTGTTATTGTATCTTCTTTTCTTTCTTCCTTCTTTGACTCTTGCTTGTCTCAGGCTGAATGTAAAGAGGGCAAGTGTTGGGAATGGAAACCAGGCTCACAAAGGCTCTTAACCTCTCTGTCAGAGAGGTCTCCTTCGTAACATCTCCATCAGAGACCCTGTGACCATATTTTGGTCAATACGGTTGGCTAAGGCTACAAGCCAGAGCTTGGGAGCGGTGAATTTCCACAGGTTCCTTTATGTCTTCTGTATTTTTGGTACTCCGGGCCAGCACCCAGTGGCAGAGCATCACCTGTATGGAGGGAGTTGCTGCAAACGGCTGACTCGGACTTGATCCCCAAACCTCCAGCAGCAAATAGGCACAAGGTGTCACCCTTCCTGTCCACTGCTTCAGAAAAATAATTAATGCCCAAATACTGCCCCAAGATGTGTCCCAAATAAGAGGGACTCGTAGGCTTTTCAGGAGCTGAAGGGGTACCCAGGCATTACCAGCTACTCACATCCATGTGTCTGACTTCCACACACTGCTACAATTTGGGAGTTGGGGACTCCTTAAATTTGTTTTCCCAGTTAAAAAACCATACAGACTGACAGATGTACACCAAGTTCTAGCCCTCTATGATTTAAAAGAACAAAGTTATAAGCCCCTGAAAATGGAGGTTTATAATAGAAGCGCTGGCAAACCTTTAACTACAGAGAAGCTACCAGGCGTTGCAACAATAATTGGGAAGGGAGGGGAAAAAAAATCGTGCTGTGTTTTTCAGTGCTTAGCTAAGAAATACAACAAGAGAGTTTATTGCTTGCAAAACACAGCTGCACTGCCTCAAATTGGATGGAAAAACGAACCCTGATAATTTATTACACCCCTAAAGTCACAAGAATGTACCCATAAATTACTTTTTTGGAGGGGGAGGGAAGTGGTACCACTGCAGTCCATTTTGCACAACCTACTTATTAGTATCATAATTTATTATTATTATGCCCTGCTGCAAATAGAGAGGCAGATAAAACTCAAATCTATTAAAACAACCGCTCCACTTTCTCTGAGCCACTGAGGGACACCATTCCAAAGGAAATGAGATAAATTACCAAGATGAATGTATGAGTCTTGCATTACAGCACGTAGCTTGTATATATGCAAGAGCAGGAGGATAATTCAAGCAAAAAAGAGTAGTGTTAAGTTTTACCATTCAGGATTCAACACAGAGGGATTGGAATAATATCAAGTGGTCAATTAAATATTTCTAATGTATAGATTTTTTTTTTCCCCCTAAAGATTCTGTGTTAACTCGGAGTGGAAGTGCAACGCTAAAATAAGTGCCCTGCTTCTATTGCAAATTTACTTGGATCAGCATGTATTTAAAAATATACTTGACCCAGCTGTTATGAGGAAGTAGACCCTATACTGATAAGACTAAAAATTATATTGATAGAATATATATATCCATATATATCCAAGTGGTGCTGATTTGAATTAAAGGTTGGTGAGAGACATTGCTGTGCAGTTCCAGAATGGCAAACTGGCAGAACCAAATGTGCACTTAGGAAGTTCACCACGTGCTTCTTGCTAATGGGTTTCAGATAAGTTAACAGGAATTTTGTAATATTTTTCCTTTTCATTTCCTTCTGGGGTAGTCAGCTGGACCAGCAGTTTTTAATGATGTCCTTCCCTTCCCTACTACTTGGATGGATTAGCAGAAATTATAATTGTATTAGGAGGTTTATTGCTCATTGCCCTCTCCAGGACATGGATCAAATGCCTGTTAGGTTATTGCAAAGTCAGGATGAGTTTGGTGCTCTTGGCCATAGTCACTGGGGTATAATGGAGCCCCAGTTCTGGAGGCTGCTGGTCCAGAATGAGTTTGGGTACAATAACCACCAGGTCTAAGGATAAACCTAGCAGCAAACTTCTTTCTATACAGCCAATTTGTGGTTTTCAGTTTCTTTTTTTTTAAAAAAAGGAGACTGGTGCATATGTGGTAGAAGTTCATATTGGACTTTTTAAAGTAAGAATTGTGCAGGTTTAGCTGGCTTCACTTTTATGAATGCCGGGCATTCTCAAAGCAGAGGACATGAGACACAAAGCCAGGGAAACCTCAACGGTCCACAATGTAAACAAACTAAATGAGAAGAAAAGAGTCAGCAATCATTTCATCTTCCCTACAAAGCCTGCTGCTCTGATCAGGAGAACAACATCCAGCCATGCAGTAAGACACCGAGGCTTTGTGCTCTTGCTACAGAGGGTGAGGGAACAGGAGGGATTATTGAAGGAAGGAAATAAGGCCACCTACTTGCTGTCATACTGCAGATTTTGATATCTGCAGACTGCTGGTGGCCTGCATCAATCTGTACATCAGATTTTTACTTCTACACTCTTGCATCCTTGTAGCAGCTCTGTGTGTGTGTCTGTCTCTCTTGAATGATTCTCTGCATCTTTTCATACTCCATGCTTTGGTCATCTTTTGTGTGGGGATTACTTTTCGTATTGATGGTTGTGGTACTTGAAGTGAAAAATGGAAAGTAAATAAAATTCTTTACTTTCTGACCTAAAAGGTATAGGAAATACATTCATAAAGCTATAGTTAACATTGCTCTGGTCTGGCCTTGGACATTTGCTCCTGCAACTTTACTCAAGTTGTTTGAGTAAGAACATGAGAAAAGACAAGGCAGGAGCTTGTCCCACCTTCATTTGAATGTCAGTTGCCAAATCTACCAACTTCAGCTTTTTCTTTCTTTGTTTGGATCCTAGATATCAAAGTTTCCAAGAAACTCTGAATTTCCAGGGAGTTTTGCATGGATTAGATGGACAATAGAAGTATATTCATGTGTGACTGAGATATTAGATGGGTGATGTTCACCTGCCTTTTCCACATGTTGTAGGAACTCCTCTATATAAATAAATTGTGGCTGGATTTGGAAGATGGATACTTCATAATGTATAAAATAGTTTGTTGCTGCTGGTCACAGCAATTATATTCCCACTTCCTAACTCACTGCTTTCTGCACTACAGGTCATGTCAGGCAGCCCTTGTTCAAGCTTGGTTAGGATTTTTGAGAGCTAAAAGAAGTGCTGTGTGCACTGAGAGGCAGGACTAGACAGCATGGCATCCCCAAATTGAGGACATCTCTGACCCCAGTCAGTACATGGAGAGGGCACGTGCCTGAAGAGGTCAGCTAGGAATATGGAAAGCTTGATATCAGTGAGCAACTTTGTGTTGCTCTAGGATTTGTGCTACTGTTGAAGCCAAGTTTCCAAGCCTGTATTTCCTCTTCAAAAGGGAAGAGGATGATAGGAGCCTAACTGGAGCAAGGATAGTGAAATTTGAAAGTATTATGACACACATACATTTAATATTACATCACATGTAAGGGAACAAGCACATATGATTGCAATATTACAAGATGGATATAGGTCCTACGACATTAAATTTAGTGCTTTGTGATTGATGATCCTTTGTTTGCAGGTTTTCTTTTATGTATATATTATTTCTGTAGGATAAGCATCTTACCAGCTGGAAGAAACATACAACTTTTTTTATTTTCTTGTATGTAATTTCTGTTTGATTCACAGCTAATAAATAGGTCATCTTGTACTTTTGAAATGCCAACATGCAGTAATTCAGTGAAATAGAGACTCTACATTAAAAAGCTGTCAACCTCAGTGCAATTTTCCTGCACCCTACGCTCTGGAAAGATACCTTGTCACTCATGGTTCAGCTCTGTTTTCCTGAAATATCTCTTCTTCTGCATAAATAATGAATATAGTTGCATGAAAATATCTGGCACAATGTCTGTTCTTCCTCCCACTCTAAGGAGCTGTGGTACAGCCTCTGTATTTATTGGTTGATCTTCCCAACAAATCTTACTGAAATCACAGGTGTGGTAATAGCCTGGCCCCCTCCCAGCTGCAGGCAGGTGTTCTCTGCTGTGCTAACCCCATCCTGCCTGCTCGGTTGAAGCCAGGGAAAAGCTGCCTTAAATGCCTTTGCTATTTAGTACTTCTCAAAATGTAAAGGCTACATGATACAGAATAATTTAAAACACTCGTTTTCAGTCTCTTTCCTTTTCTAATGCGTTCTGCAGGTCTTGTGCAGGAAAGGTGTTGGGCTGAAGCAGATCCCAATGAGGAGTTTTAAAAATGAATTCTACTCTTTAAAAAAGCTAGGTAAAAAAACCATCAGATTACTGAGTCTGTCTTCTATGTCATAGGACCTGAAAGGCAAAATTTACTGTGTTTGTCATGGCTTTGGTGGTTTTGAATCAATAGAAAGTTGAAGCTTGCGAGATGTCAACCCCGTAAAAATGGGAAGAGCAGGGTGTGCTAACCCCCTGTGAACCAGGTTTTACAAGGGATAAAGCTGCTGAATCCTCACAGTGAGGTCCAAAAGTAATTTAAATCTCTGACTCTCTCTCCTTGCTCCCAATTTTCCCCATCCCAGTTGTTAGGTGCATCAGCAGAGAAGGAAAGTTAGACAGTGACGCTAATAAGGAGGGCTCAGACGCACTAAGAGTATTAAAAGGTTAGGTCATGGTGTGTTCTATTAAACAGAATATTAATTGAATTCTTGACATCTGAGGTGAACTGTGACATGCTCAGGGGATAAATATTGCATTTAACAGAGCATCATGACCTAAAGCTCTAAATACTATCGAACATCAGTGCCAATCCTTCACAATAGATCTTAGCCTCAATCCTCGGGGTGCGAATGCTCCCTTGGAGTTTTGGAAGCTTGAGCTTAAAAACAGGTTTCACATTTCTTATTTCTATTCTCAGTTAAGTCCAAAATTGCCTCTTCCATCTCAAGGCTATGCTTCGTCTCAGACCTTCAGTTACAGGCTCTTAACATGGCTAGAAATGCACATTTCAGATGCCACGCGTTACAAACCTATCAGGCATGGTACAAGAAAGCTTGAAAGAAAATTTCTCCATCTCCACCCCCACACTGTAAAGGAGATTAAAACATTAAAAAGACCAATTAAAAATAGGGAATCTCATGGCAACATTTTCATTAACCCTCCCCGGTTCTTCTTTCTGTCTCATTAGTCATCACAGGGAGAGGAAGGATCATTTTAATTAGCAGCATTGTAAAGCTTTATTTAAGGCAACTGCCCCTCCTGCTGCTCTCTGGATTACCCTGCCGGCTTATAAATACAATACCAAATCATTAACAGCCAAAAACAACACCCCTGAAGGGTTTGGAAGAAAGAAGATCCACTACGGTCAATGTTTAGGGCTCTTTAACAATGTCCTTTCTCCTTATTCAGGCATAATTCAAGCGTAATATTGGGCTTTATAAAACAACTCAATATCCTCTTTCAGCAAAGCCCTTTCTAGTTGAGGTACCATGTGTTCAACTTGCTTCCCTTTTGTTTTCAAGGCAGTGAAAGCACAGAACCACATCTGATAGGATAGACACGGTAGATAGGATCACAGGTTTTCCAGTGTCCCAATTTAGAATTACCTGTTAAATTCCCAAATTAAAGGGACTGCTGCACACTAACAGCCTTGCAGGAGGGAGGTGGGCAATGAGACCCCAGTCAGGGGAGGCTGGTGGAGCATTTTAGAAAGAACACAAGGATAATATTGGCTTTTTCAAAAGATGTGCATATTCCTCAAGAAAGCTTTAAAAATGATGAGGTATACTTGGCTTTACCTACACGAACTACTGTTTAAGTAATAACAAAAAGGTAGAAGTAATGATGTATCACTGAATGATTAATGCACTGCTACATGGAGTTGATTTCATATCAAGTCAAGATCTGTATCTGTGGAGGTTTTCAGGGAGAGGTGGTATCTTTTATGGAAGTAATGGCTACGTGTGAGGCTGTCACAAATGTAAGTGAATTAGAAATAAGTAAAATATTTCCAATTAACAAAAAAGAGGGAGGGAAAACCACCAAAGTATCAGTTTGGTGGACCCAGCCCCTTTGCCCCCACCTCTGCTCTTCTCTGCTCACTGTGACAGGCTCCAGAGACAGGCTGAGCAGGTCACAGACTGGAGCTACTGTCCCTAAATGTTCATCATCAGAACTGGGAGAGGTTTACAGAGGCCAGTGCACTGCTGGTGCCTGAGCAGGAGAACAGCAGCTTCAAGGGTAACAGTCTCTGGAGATCACGGGTGCTAAACTCACTTGAAACCAGACAGTGACAAACAGTCTGAGCAACAGTCGTTGTAAAAGTTGCTATAGGAGTTGCTTTGTTTTCTATTTATAGATGCACTGTATTTTTCTTGTAATACATTTTTAATGACTTATAAGGCCTAGTTATTTATTCTCCTGAAGCCAAATACTTTCTCGCTCTGATAATGCAAGGGAATGAGCTTTGCACAGAGGAGCTATGTGGGAGGTGGCTGGGTCTGCTCCCTGCACGGGCAGCAAGCTGGGAGGAGGCTGCACAGCTCTTGGGAGCCCCGTGGCACCCAAGGCACTGATGCAGCAGGCACCCCAAGCATGCAACTCCCCACTGCCTCTCTGCAGAGGGACTGCCTGTGGAGGGCCCTCCCTGGGCCAAAATATTTCCAAATTACTAATTATTCCATCTGCACGCAAGGGAGTCTGTTTTTACAGTTGTTTTGCTCTATATTTCTTAACCAAACATCAACCTTAGTTAAAAACCAACACACACCCCCCCAAACCTGCAGTGCCACATAGGCAGTGGTCCCCTCCATCTACGTGTTGAGAAGTTAAGTAGCATGAACAACAGACCAAACAAAAGCAGAGGATGGGACACTGTGAAACAGCAAGTATTTGCATGAAATATAATTAAGCTGCTAAACCAGCATCCATCCCTAAGCACAAATGCTGATTGCCTCATGATGAGTCTAAGCAGAATGGTATTAACTCGACTGTTTTTTCTAAATTGTTATATACCAAATATTTTCTTTTGACTCGTCTTTATATTTGGATTAATAACTATGTAATCACTTCATTAGTTTATTTAGATTATGTTATTTTAGGAAATTATTGTTTAGATCAGCCTGGTCCTTCCCATCTATCTGTGCCTTCCCAGAATTAAGTAATATCTGAGGAAACCAATTAATTGCAACTCGACTGCTGTAATGGGGTCTGCTCCACAATGTGGCAATGTCTAATGGAGTTTTAATTTCCCCATGGTGAGTCAACATTTGCTTAAAGAGAGAAGGCTGTCAGTGCAAACCACTGTCTGAGATACACACAGCTTCTTTCAAGCCCGTGCGGCCAAATGGGCATCTTGGGGCTGCTGCTTCTTTTTTGAGGGGTAAAATTCACAGAGGGTCATAGCTGGGCCATCAAAGAGCATCCCAATTGCCACCTCAGGCTGAGGTTTCCTGAAACAGAGGACAAAAAATCAGCCCTACGTGGCTCTCAGGCTGCATCTACCAACCCTGTGGGAGTCCTGGGTGCTAAAATGAACTTGTCACCCAGTGAAGGTTTGACAGCCCTTTTTCCATGTGTGGTCTTCCTTAGAAAATAGTTATTTAACCATCCTGGGTCCTTGCTGTGAGGTTGCACCAGCAAGTCCTTGTCCTGGTCCAGAAGCCCGTTGTGGTGAGGGGGCTGTCAAAAACTGTGCTGTCCCCAGGTAACTTGTGACACCCATGGGACAGCAGAACTTGTAACGGGATTTTTTCCATTAATTGGATTGTTCAGAGTATTCAGTACTGCCAAAAGTTACATTTGGGATTCTGGAGGGAGGCAAAGGACCCAGAATCCTTTGAAATGTCCCCGTTCCCTCCCTTGCTCAGGCTCTGGGCATCTTTGCAAACCTCAGCCTACACGGGGTTGACTAATGGCTGTTTTGCTTGGCGAATGCTGGCAAACTTCTGAAGTCAGTCTGCCTTTCCCAATCTTCTGACAGCTTAAGAGATATGAAACAAAGCTACATTGTGATGCAACCAATTTCAGCAGCATCTGATTAACAAAAAAGAGGCCACAGCTATCTGACAGCAGCTGCTGGTTATTTTTTATTTCTAAAACAAACTGATGGCCTCAAACATTCATACATGTATTTATTTTTTTGTTTAATGTCTCATTTCCAGGGGTTTTTTTGGATCATGCAGGGAAATAAAGTTTTGCAATTCTTCTTCTCATAATAAGTCTGTCCAAAAATGATGTTGCTCGTTGTGTTGAAAGATGGTTTCATTTTCTACTCAAAATTGGTATGAAAAATTTGCCTTGCCAAATGAACATTGTATACTGAACTTGTCAAATCCTCTCTCCTGACACAAATAAAAGATAACATTGGGTGGCAGCATGTAAAACAGCCCTGACAAGACAGCTAGGATGGAAGCAAAGAAATGCATATTTTTCTCTTTTTCTCTTCTTGAGGAGGGGAGGGGAAAGATCCAGGTGAGCGAATGCTGGCATGTTACAGCCAAAAATACATCATCTAAAGACTTAACAAGCCATTTCAATGCGAGTTTTAAGATGAACATAAGCGATTCCATTTCTGATTAGCAAAATCATGACAAAAGTCTTGACTTTTTTCCAGGTAACCGAGAAGGCTTCTAAGTAGAAAGAGTGGCTGTGGATGAAAGGGGTACTCAGTTAAAAGTTCACAACTCTGCTGTGCAGGCTGGAAGGATTACTTATAGCACTGAAATGCTATAATGAAAATTATTCTGAGTGTATTTAAAAATAAATAAGGTAATGATAGCACTTTCATGAGATCTCCAGCCACACCATGTAAGTGAATTTTTTTTTCCTATTAAAATTGTTGATTGAAGGCTGTTAGCTATTTATCAGCTCAAAATTGCATTTCTTCTCTCCTAAGGGTTGCCTCTGTTAAAAATCACAACAACTGCCTAGTTAGTAACAAGAAAAGACTCCTAAAACTGCAGTTTCTGGTTGGGGGGGGGGGAATACAAGCATAAAACACAGATTGCACCTTCAAATCCCCGATGGCATCACGATTCTTTGTTCTGCTAAGAAAAATTAACCTCAATCTCGGCTCAAGGTCCCCCGATTGATTATCATAGTCATTTAAATACTGTAATCTCATTTTCAGCATCAGGGAAAGGGAGCGAAAAGAAGAAAAAGAGAAAGAGGTGGGGAAGCGAGGGGGAGAGAAAGAGAAAACAGAATAAATTATCTGACAAAAGGAAAAAGGGCCTTTCTGCTTACGGGAGCCTATTTCAGATCCTTCCACTTGATTGGAAAAGTTGATGAAGTTTAAATGAAGCAGAATTAGAGGCTCAGGCCACTGAGTATTGACAGGGGCCCATGGAAGAATGTGCAATTCAATGGGCCTGATTTCTGTGGAAAACAGGGGAAAGGCCTAAATGGTATAATCTTCAATCAAATCTAACATCGACACTGACAAGGCAGGGTAATGAGATAGGCCAGATCAGGCATGTTGGTTAAAGAAATTAATCCCTCTCGCTGCACCAAGAGTTCAGCTTTGATGCCTATTGTAGAGACCCCCGTCCCAGCCTATCTAAATGCTAACTAACTGCGAGTGTGATCCGGGACTGTGCTTTTCATTGCTGGGGCTAATCTGATCACAATTTTAGCTCCATGATTGCAGAGGCAGCGCGGGAGCCCCTCGCTGCGGGGAGGGGAGAGAGGGGCAGAGCCATGGATGCAGGGGAACTCGAGTTTCGGTGTGTATTAGAGCTTTAACACACTGTAATACATGGTAATTAGTGTAGTTACAGTTGCTTCTGCTGATTGGTATCTCCTGGGAAACACCAAAGGGACCGGGTGGCGAGCAGGAGGGTGATGGGGACAGCAAATGTAAAGGGATGTTGGGAAGTTGAAATGTGTGCTGCAAACAAAGGGCATCTTCTACCTGGGCAAGCAGCCCGAAGCTCATGGTTAAAACCACCTTTATTTTTCTAACTAGTTTGCTCGTCACTAAGCAATCCAGGGGTTGCTGTGTTTGCTTTTCTGATTTCTCCCCCTCCCTCCCCAGCCTGGGAATTACACGATTTTTTTTTCAATCAGATTTCACTTGTAAGATTTTCAGGCATAAAAAAAGCACATTGGTTTGCTTAAAAAAGAAAATCAAACTAGAGATATTTCCCCTGATATTGAAGTTTTCTTAAAGGCTGTTGTTGGAAAACTAGTAATAGGGTGCCACTTTCATTTATCTCTGCTAGTTCAAATAAACGTGAGTAGAAAAGTCAGTGTTATTTTATAAAGTATAAGTGGTTAAAAAAAGAAAATATCCTTAAAATGCAGGTTCTGTCTAATCTGTACAATGTGAGCAGCCAAGCAAGAACAAAACCTTCCCTGCAAGATGACAAAGTCTTCTCGAATTCAATAATTAAGCATAAAAGCATCTCTAAGAATTTGCATGGAAAGCAATCTGCCCTTGGGGAAAGTGTGGCTAAAAACTTGCAAAAATGCAGAACTGAAAAATATTAGTTCCCGTGAACGTGCTTCGTTTGCTCTATACTCTGCTAGGCAGCCCTCAAAGAGGGGAAATTATTGTGGCAAAGGTTTAAAAATTGAGCTTTTTGCCTTTTCTTTGGGCAGCTGCCCACCGGTTGCCTGCCCAATGCCCTCCTGTCCAGGACAGTCCTTACAGAGCCTCTGCCAGCTTTTCCTCTATTCTCAGCAGATTTTCTTGTGCCTCTTGCAAGAGAAGGAGGGATATTTATTGTCGGTGGGGTAGGAAGCTGAGGGTGGTGAAGAAATAGGGCAGAGAGGTGTCTGTGCTCTTACACTGAGCTTTAACTGGGTCTCTGGTGCTGCTCCCAGCTGCTGGGGTCGGCATCCCTGAAGGGTTTGTGAGTAAGGGCACAGATTTGGAATTGGGATTTGGAATATCCCTGACTTTCTGTATCATGCCTCTGATTTGAATTAGTCTGAAAATCATCTGTTGGCTTAATGATGTGGTTTGGGGCCAACACCATAAACAGGTGCCGGCTCTTCCCCAAAGTTTCTTAAATCTTTCAGATGATAAAGCCTGAGTTTCAGGTTCATCATAAAAATGTATAGCCTGCTGCAGCTCTGGATGCACTGAGTGCATGGAGCCATTTGTGACCCTTTTATTTTATTTTATTTATTTTTCTTCTGCCTACATTTGATCTTCCTTTGGCTTAATTTCTGCTTTTACCTCACCAACAACTCAGGCAAGAGCCTGTACAGATGTTCTCTGCTATGACAACATTGCTATTAGGGTCATAATGCAACAATTCGATCTAATGGTTATTATTGTGCTGGCTGACTTCAATAATGCACTTTTAAATCAAAGGGCCTTTGAAGCTTTATTTCCATTGTATTAGACAAATAAACATAGAAGATTTTCGGGAACATAAAAAGCATTCACCTTGTAACGTTTCTGGGTTTATTAGTCTCACCAATTTGCATTGTTTTGTTCACACAAAGGATCAAAATGCCCTTTTGCTTGCTTTTACATCCTGCCTGCTGATCTCGGGGGGGGGTGAGCAGCTATGCTGTTAATGCCCAGTGCTGCTGGTGCTGTCCCTCTGCCCGCTGAATCACAGCTGGCAGTTTGCAGCCCCAGTCCTGTCTCCAAAGAAACAGGAGAAAACCCCACTACTTTAATTCACGCGGAATGTTTCCTTGCCTCTCGGAAATGTCGTATTTATTTCAGTGGTGTCTGTGCAAAATATGGGAGGGCACTAAGGCTCATAAGAAGTTTAATTTTTAGTGTACCAAATAATTAATTTAAAATCTTAAATGAGTTCATGCTGGGAAGAAAACCCTTAGAAGTCACAGCATCGGAAAGACAAAGCTCAGAACCAAACCTAATGATTATTTGACTAACAAGCCCTTCATTAGCTTATTTCTCTAATGAATTATTGAGCTGTACCGTGTAGATATTTCAGAATACGTTTTTTTTAAACCACAACACTGGCCTTAGATTGCAAAAATATAATAGTAGTAGTGATATAATAATAATAGTAATAAGCACACAAAATGCTGCATAAACACTAATTAATCCTCAGCGTCCCCAAGCAGCGAGCACAGAAGGCAGAGGATGCTCAGCACATGTAGTGGTTTGAGGTAAATAGTATAATTAACATAGAATAAAAGACCAGTTTATTGCAAATACAGCTCACAGTACTTGTGACTGCTCTGCTCTGTTACAGGGCAGACAATCCAAAATCTGGTCCCCACTAAGTTTTCAATAGGCTCCAATAGGTTCCAAACCGCCGAGAGCAGCTTTTAGGAGAGAGAACAGAGTTATTTAAATCAACAAAGCCAACACCTGAGAGAAGTCATCCAAAGACTCGTGGAAGATGCTCTGGAGGGTGGTGATGCTGGCAGCAGCGTTTGCCACATCTGAGGCTCTCGGTCAGCACGGAGGGAGCTGTGAGATCTCGGCTGTGGCTGAACCCCTGGATCACTCTGAGAGCAGCGCTGTGCTCCGGGCACTCCGGGGACTTGTGCTGCCTCCACACACTCCGTGTAGGTGCTCAGTGGAGAGGGAATGATTCTGCTCTGTCAGCCCCTACACCCGCTCCCTGAGCCTCCACCGATGGGTATATTTTTAAGGAAGCCTTTATTTTATCCCCTTCCCTTCCCGCACAGGTTAGCAGTCCTTGAACAGAGGGGGCTGAGAATTCCAAAAGTGAGAGGTGCCTCCCAGCTCCGCCCTGGGAAAGGGCTTGGTGAGATGGGAATGTGGCTTCAAGTTCACCTTGGCTCCTCGCTGTACTGGTGCTGGGAGAGCTGAAGAAGGTGAGTAGATTTGGAGGGAAGGTTTTAAAAAAAGAAAAGGAAGGTGAGGGTTGAAGGCTCAAAGATTAAGCACAACATTCAGGTGTAAAAGCCCTGTTACAGCCACAATGCAGGTTTATTAATAAAAGCTGCAAGTCCAGAGTGGTGGGAAACCTGATCTTTCACGAACTACCCTTGCAAGAGATGATTGTTATGCATGCAGTTCACAACTCAAAGTTGCAATATCCTTTTCCACACCATGCGTTTGTCCGTGTTTGTCTCTTGCATGATTAGGGCATTTTTTTTTAACTAGTTTGATAAAATGCCCGTTGTTCCTTTTCTTAGCTGTCCTTTCCATGGATTGCTCTGGAAACCAAAATGAGTTTACAACAACTCTCAGCAGCGCCTTGCTCTGTGATGAATCACACGGCTCAGAAATACTTCCTGAGAAGGTTCAACAGGCATGGAAGGAAAAAGAAAAGTGTGGTGAGTGACTTCTGCCTTCACTTGGTACCCAGATAGTGAGTGGAGTCCCAGGGCCACCCGGCTGGTGCCCTGCCATCACCCACACCCAGCTGCTCTCACTGGGTATGGAGCAGATGAGAGTGGGGTGTGCTCTTCTGTGTGCCCCCTTCCTCTGCTAAAAAAGGGCAGTTCAGCCTCCCTGGCCTTGTTAATCCTTCCTCTGCTGGGACTGCCAAAACCAAGGCTATCAGTGTGCCAGTTCTTGTGGTTTTGTGAGTGTTTTAATCGTATATTCTACTTCTGGAGACCATAGCTGCTGAAATCCTGTAGCTTTTGTTCAATCTTATTTGGAAAAAGAGAAAAAATTCCAGCCTTCGAGGCTGGAGAGAAAAGCTTAGGAAAATGGACCCTAAATTGCCTGGAATTCAGACCATT
Organism: Aegotheles bennettii; assembly: GCA_013398125.1. NCBI lineage: Eukaryota > Metazoa > Chordata > Aves > Caprimulgiformes > Aegothelidae > Aegotheles > Aegotheles bennettii. The sequence continues at coordinate 63,560 of VZRW01008806.1, forward strand.
AAAAAGAGCCTGGCATCAGTTGTCATGTAAATAAGAAGTTTTAAAAACAAACATTGTGCATTCCAGTGGTGCTGAAAACTCCTGTGTGTTGAATCTGGCTCTCCAACAGCCTGGCTAACCGGGATTGAGACCTGGTGGGAGCCTTTCCCATCCTCCACAGCATCATCACCATCCTCCTCCTCCTCCAAAGTGCTGATTCTGAAACAACTTTCTGATGTTGAGAGTTGGGACTGGGGCTCTGAAGGCGAGCTGGGTGCCTCTCAGCTCTGAAGGTTCCCCACGTCTTGAGTGTCCACTGCACTTTAACAGGTAAGAGGACGCTTTGGCACACAGGAGCTCGCAGCTGTGATTTCCCATTTACCTCCACACACCATGGATATATCCAATGCCAGGGGGGTGACACAATGACTCTGGCAGCAATATGTCGGCTTAATTGTGGCATTTTATCCAAAGATGTTAATATTAATGTAACCAAACTGGTGTGGGTCACTTTTTCTGCAGTGTGGGTCAAGCGTGCTGGGGGTTAAGTGTGGAGAAGTCTTGATTGCTGCCCAGAGCTGGCTTATTTTTGTAACACAGTAGTTTTCAGTGCATTTGTACTGAGAATAGTGCTTGGCTCAGGCTTTTACTGGTAAAAACAAACAAACCAAAAATGCTTTGCTCAGATTTTTTACTGGCGTCAATAGATGAAATACTTTCCTCAGTTTTATGCTGCAAGCAAATATATATTGATAAACTAAATTAATTCCTTGATTCATTAAAACACATTATATAATTTTCAGTGAAAAGTAGAGCGTTCATCCCCAGAAATCTTCATGTGAAAAGATGATGGGTTTAATCTGCAATAGCCAGTGTGTGTGGATGCATCCCAGGGGTAGGATGGGGCTGGGCAGAGTGGAGGCAGGAGGGTCAGCCAGAAAGGCAGCAGTCGCCTGTGCAGTGATCTCTGTTTGGATACCTGATGCCTCATTTAGAAGGTATCTTGGAGAGAAAGTAGGTGGTCCTGTTGTTAGCAAAGTAGGAGGTCTGTCACATTTGCAGGAGGGTTTTGGGGACACAGAGCTTGTTGGAGGAAGATCAGGGACTAAGTGCCCCATCCATCATTACTGGGCCTCAGGTTCTTGTGCATTTGCTGTCCTTGTGAACCTTAATGAGAGCTGTTGGAGCTCAGCATTCCTGGGTGCCCTCCCACGGCTGTGAGAAGCACTTGTCCAAGCAGCAATTGTCTCAAAACCTTGTGTACCCTTCTCCTAAACCACCTTTATATCCTTGGTTTTCAAGTGGCACTGAAGAGCTTGAGAGGTGGGACCTGCTGGCCATGCCCTTTGGCAGCTCTCTCCAAAATCCTGGATCCCCAGGGCTCTGCTGAAGGGGAAAGAGATCCCAGACTGCAGTTGGAAGCACGAAGAAGAGACGTGGCAGAGGGCTGATGCTGTGACTGTGCCACTACCGGTGCGTGGCCCAGCGAGCAGGGCTGGCCGAGTGCCATCCTGTCACTGTCCCCTCCTGGCAGCTAAGGACACCCTGGTAAATTCAACGGTGCAGCGTGGGAAGGCAGTTGGCAGGGGGGTCGGCTGTTTGCTGCACAAACTTTATGACATAACTTACTGTGAGGTGAAATTACCACTGATCCCAAGAGTAAAAGCATCCCAGTTACCCTGTAACTGGGTAAAAGGGTTGCATCCAATGGATGCAGAACTCTCTACATCCCCACCAGCTGGCTGACAATGAGGGACACCCTCCTGCAAGGAAGCCCTGAGAGAATAGTTGCCCAGAAAGCTAAAATTCAACACCACTTTTTCTCAAAACTCACTCAAATTTTAGTTTCACCTGGAGAAAGAGCAGAAATCCAGATTGAGTCTTATTAAAACATCTCATAACTGCTCAGAAACTCAAGCCCTAAAGCTGGGGCTGAAGAAACTGCTGGGGCTGAGGAAACTGCTGGACCCCAGGGGAGAAGATTGACACAATCTCCATGAGCACATATAATCCACCTGCAACATAGGATCCTACACAGGATCACTTCAGTGTTACACAGTGTATGTATATAATTCACAGTGCTGATGGGTAGTTTATACCTATCTCAATTTAAGGAGTGTAAATGCATCATGAGAATAAGTAGGATCAACCCAACCCCTGCAATTATGCCTCAGTGTACCTTAAATGCCATATAATGCCATATTCTTCTGGTTCATATTCATACATCACCTAAAAATGTGTTTAATAGCACGCTTTTCCAGGAAAGGCAGAAATGGTTTGGAGGGATGGGGAGGACACGGGGCTGCCTCCATCCCAGGGGGATTCACCCTGCCTCCCTCTGCCCACACCAGCTCTTGCTGGGAGGCAAGGAAATCTCACCCCAGTGCCATTTCAAAGCAAAGACACCACTGCTTCCTACCAAACTTACAGGATCCAGAGAAAACAAAGTGAGGAGAAGTTTAGGGTTTGAAAAAGTGAAGCTGCTTTGGAGTTATGACACAAACCTGACTTTTTTTCTTTGCCTTCCTAGTATATGGTCGGCTTCCAAGCAAGGACGATCGCCCAGGGAACTCCAGGGATTTAACCCCCCCCGCAGCAGGGGCCGAGCAGTCGCGGTCTGGATGTCACCGCCGTGGGAAATTCCCGCTTTTGAGCAGAACCGGCTGCCCTCGCCAGGAGACGAGGGAAAGTGCAGCCGGTCCGTGGGCTCGGGGCTCGCTGCTGGGGGCTGCAGGCGCCGTCTCAACTCTCTCCGCACCCTCAGAGCAACGATCCCGGCCCCCAGCAGCGGGGAGGCTCAGTCCCGGGCCGGGATGGGCACAGGGATGGGGACAGGGATGGGGAGGAGGTGGCTGGGGCACGGAGCTGTTCTGCGAGTGCCATCCAGGGGACGGGAGCTGCACTTCAGCTGCNGGATGTTGGCTAGGAGGAGGCAGCCGAAATGAGATGCCCGAAGCTTTCCGAGCCCCCCTGGAGCTCAGCCGGTCCGCAGGATGGGGGACCGGTGGGACCGGTGAGGGGGGCAGGAGTTTGTGAAGTGATTTAACCCTCCAGGGCCGGGTTAAATCCTCATTTAGGGGGGTACTTTGTGTGGTCCCGGTGCTATCCCGCTCCCTGTCTGCGCCTGGGGCTCAGAGGGGAAACCCAGCCCCGCTGCTGCCGGTCACTGTCCCGGTGCCACCGCGCGTTTAACGGCGATAGAAGTCGATGGAGCAGCGAGGAAAGGCATCATCCCCTCCTTGCCGTATAAATTAATGGGGAAAAAACCTAATTTCGACTGTTGTCACTGTCTCGGTGATTTAACGGGAGCCTTGTCCGCTGCGTGGTGGCGGTGGCCGGGGCTGCCCGCGGGGACCGAGACCCTCCCGTCCCTCCCGGGGGTCCTAGGATGGGGGTGCGGGGCAGCAGGGCCCGGTGTGGCCGGGGCTCACCTTGAGGATGAGGCGGTTGCGCAGCATGCTGTCCCGGGCCACCCCCAGCCGCTCGTTCTCGCTGCCCGGCTCCACCTCGCCCAGGGACAGCGGCCGCCGCGGGGGTGCCCCGCTGCCGCTCGCCATGTGGCCGCCACGGGGAGAGGTCGCAGCGGGGCTGAGGCCTGTGGGGCCGGGGGGGGTCTCTCCGCGGAGCTGCAGCTCCCGCCGTGCGCGGGGCGGGATGGCGGCGTCCCGTCTCCTAGCAACCGGCGTCCCGTCTCCTAGCAACGGCCGCGCCGCGCCGTCGGTCCGTCGTGTTGGTGGGTCCGGCTGGGGCCGCTTCCGCCGCGGGGGAACGGAGAGCCCGGTGTCGGTTGCGCGGGGGGAGCGGTGTTGCGGACGGACGGCGGAGGAACGCGTGCGGCGGGGAGGTGCGGCCGGGCCTCGGCGGGGCCGGTGTTGCGAGGGGACCCGGCCGGGGCGGGGGGGGCCCCTCAGGGGGCTGCGGCTGCTCCGCTCGACCCGCCCCGGGGCGACCCG
>VZRW01008806.1:77842-110643 GCA_013398125.1 Aegotheles bennettii
CCCCCCGCCATGAGAGCTGAGCTCTGACCCCCCCCTGCCCCGCTCCGCCAGCGCCTCCGGCCCCAAGGTGAGCACCGCCCCTGCCTTCCCCCTGGGTGTGTGAGGAAACGCTGCTTTCGCCCGATCCGCCTTTCCCTTTCGCTTTCTTTGTTATGCAGAGCAATCCCCCGCTTTCCTTCTATCTATTGACTATGTTTATATAGTCCAGCGCAGAGCCACAGAGGTGATGAAGGGAGTGGAACATCTCCCTTGTGAGGAGAGGCTGAGGGAGCTGGGGCTCTTTAGCTTGGAGAAAAGGAGACTGAGGGGTGACCTCATCCNGTGTTGCTTCTGAGGAATCTCAGGAAGAACTTCTTTCCTGTGAGAGTGCCAGAGCACTGGAACAGGCTGCCCAGAGAGGTTGTGGAGTCTCCTTGGCTGGAGACATTCAAACCCCACCTGGATGCATTCCTGTGTGATGGACTCTAGGTGACCCTGCTCTGGCAGGGGGGTTGGACTGGATGATCCTTCGAGGTCCCTTCCAACCCTAGAATTCTGTGATTCTGTGATATATTTATTCCAAGCATTCACGCTTCTCCAGTATTCCCTTGAGTTTTTCAGGCTGCATTGCTGGTCACTGAAGAGCTGCTGTTTTTACAGAGTTCTGTGGTTCTGTACAAAGGCTGTGGTTCTCCCATTCCTCGATGCTTTCTGACTATAATAAGAGCAAAGATAGAAAAGTTCTGCATAAATATCCTTTGCTTTTGCCAGCAGGGATTTGTCGACCTCCAAATTTTAACAAGAGATTAAGAAAAAAAAGCCAATTAAGTTCTGTGCTCCTTAGACCTAGATTCCACAGATCCTGGTAAAGCAACATAATGAACTTTAGTGTTGTACTTCTGTGCATTAAGTGTTGATGAGGGCCTTTTTTTGGATGTAAAGTGAGTTTTCACGTGTTGCTTCATAGCTTGCAAATTATGTAACTTGGCTTTCAGTGCTTTGCTTCTAATGTTTGCTGTTCAGCAGTCTGTAATGATCATTTAATGCTTTAATCTGTATTTCTTTAATTGCATGCACCTATATGATATAAAAACATATTCATGTACTCTGCTAATGAGTTACAGAAATCCTGAAACTCATTACACTTGAAAATTAGGTATTATTGTGGCTGAAAGGAATTATTTTGCCATTTTCAGTTTTTGGACTTGTATTAATTCCTCTTCCTTTCTATCCAAAGAATGAGCACATGTCGATGGTGTACACCAGGTGGTTCTGGCACCACTGACTTCCTGAAGAGCTATGCTTCGAATCAGCTGCCCCTGGAAGATCTTGAAGGATCCAACGATGATCTCTGTTACTGCCTGGAGTGTGTGGTTGAATACCACAAAGCAAGGGAAGAACTGCCGAGGTTGCATGAGGTAATGAAGAGATTTGGCTTCTGCCCATAACTGAGCTGGAGGAACTGAGGGAAAACTTAAGAGGAGGCCTCTGTGGTCCAGCCTCAGTGTGTGTGTGGGGAGTTCTGTGCAGTGGTTGTGTTTTATTGGTTTTTGGGAGTAGGGTGTGCTGCTTTTTAAACAGTCTGCTTTTTTTTGTATATTGAGTTGTAAAGNTGGGGAGTTCTGTGCAGTGGTTGTGTTTTATTGGTTTTTGGGAGTAGGGTGTGCTGCTTTTTAAACAGTCTGCTTTTTTTTGTATATTGAGTTGTAAAGAGCTGATCATAGAACAAGAGGACCCTCATGTTTTGCATATATTCAAATTAGCGAGAGCTAAAATGGGTAGTGGGAAGTTGCTGACTAGATGTTACAGCTTGAATTTTATGGTTTGACAACTGCAAAAAAGAACACCTGCTGAACAAACCAACAGCACTGTTAAATGTATTTTCTTCCTTCCTCTAGCCTCTGTTCAGCTTTAGGTTTGTTCCTCTTGCTTTCATTTCTCATTCAGATTTTTGTGCTTGAATTTCAGAGGTCTGTTGCAAGTCTCTGAGATTGTGTGATTAAAAACAATCAAAGCTTAAAAACTCTTTATTATAAGCTTTTTATAATTCTCCCTCATTAGTATCTAATTTTGTATTTTGTAAAGCTTATTTTCCCTTATTTGTATGTGTATGTAAAATGAATATTTAGCTAATTGATCACAGTACAGGTATCTAAAAGTTTTCTCTTTAGTGTCACAGACAAAATGTTTTGACAAGGTTATGATGTAGCAGCAAATCAAAATTTATTAGTGATTTGAAGTGGATCAAAAGGTTGAAGCAGCAGCACGTAATCATGAACCAATTTGAAGATTAACAGGGTGATTCAATAGAATATTTTATAGTTAAAACAGGGACTTAATTTGACAAGATTCACGCTAACTTACTCTAAGATGTCCTAAACTAAAATACATATATGTAAAGCATACACACACACAGAAATATTTGGGCCCAGTGAAATACATACATATATATGTGTATATATATATACACACACACACACACACAATCACAAAGACAAGTGTGTATATTTAAACACACAGATAGGCAGAGAGGTGGCTGGCAGAGGCCAGCATACAGTTAAAAAGTCACCACAGGCATTCCTTGATAATTGAGACAATTGAGATGATGGAGGATGACTCACTCTGGCCTTTGTCAGCTTGTTCCTCGAGGGGGTTGTGCCTGAGAGGTGCCCAAGCTCACAGCCCAGGAGAGATTCTGGCTGCCATCCATACCTGACTTTCCCCAGGTTGGCCTGTCCCCCAGGGAGGGGGAGTTGCACGAGTACCAAGTGGCCCAGGAGTGGGGATATGGTTGCACTATCACAATTAGTCAGCTAGGTTTCTCTGGAGGGCAATCCCAACTGAGTGTAGGCTGGAGGTAAGAGGAGTGATGGGGATGCTGGAAGTGCCTCTCTGTGTTTACTAACTGTAGGAAATAACCTCAGTTTCTAATTGTGGTTTGGAGCAGTTACTTTAGATGTGTAAAGTTAAGTGACCTGAATCCCCTGCTGAATTTACTGTTCACTCCCTTCCAGTAATACCTTACAAAATACATGAGAAGGCAAGATTTTAAAATTGTTTTTTCCATCTTTCTAAATGCGATCACTTTCTGTATCTTGCACTTGTTTTCACTGGCCAGTGGAATGAAGTTTCGTGACTAACCTGTAGCCTGAAATAATTGTTGAAATGGTTTGTGGATATTTAACAGAATCATAAAAATGTTTCTGGTTTGAATGCCACTCATTTAAAAATTCCTTTATGATATTAGCTATGAAATGAGAGTTTTGTGGTGTGCACAATCTGAATGCCATGATGAAACTGTGTGTTTCAAAAGCCTAGTTAAGGTTTCTGCATGTGATAATAAACGTCTTCAGTACGTTTCTTTGATTAGTTGTCTTTTCCCCACTGAACAGGTCTTGTGGGAGTTGGAAACCTCCCGCCTTGTTGCCCACATTGAGAAATGCATCCAAGAAACAGCTGGAGAGGATGATGAGTTGATCATGGTGAATGAGGATGGAGAGAGACAGCTGTCTGGTTACACAGGGCCAGATTTTGAGAATAACCTGCGAGTGCCCCTTCTAGAAATACTGAAATATCCATATCTGCTGCTGCACGAGAAAGTCAGTATGTATCTTGTTGTATACAGTTGGAAGGGAGTGGTTTTGTTCCTACTGAAGGAGATGCAAATAACAAATAGTAGCTAAACCAAAGTACCAGTGTGCATGTTATATTTGAGTTGACACTGAATAGTTGGGTTTTTGTTTTGTGAGCCTATGTATTAGTCCTTACCATAGCTGTGTTTGTCCTTTTAGGCGAGCTGTGTGTGGAAGTGCTCTGTATAATGGAACGAAAACACAATTCCTTTCAGGTCTTTGAGAAATATCCAGGCATTTATCTCTTTTTGGTACACCCAAATGAAGTGGTAAGTTACTTTTTCTGTTCCATTAAAAGTTAGTTCTAACTAGCATCAGAACAGAGTCTTGTTTCTGATGAAGAGAATATGAAAATAGTAGCAGTCAGGATTTTAAGTGTTTGATTTTTTTTTGTATTTTTCTTTAATAGTCTATATAAAAATGAGATTTCAGTAGGAATATAGTTACTTCTGCTGAAGGAGAGAAGACTCTTTTGCAATAACTTCTAGGATCATTTTACTTGACTTTAGTCAGCAGAAGTTACAGATGTTCAACCAAACTGTAAATTAATGCCCTGTACTCCCAAATGGAATTCTTGTTCTTCCAGCACCGTTAGCAACATACAAATTCTCAAGCGAGAAGTTTATTTTGGAAAAACTTACTTGCAATTACGAGATTGTACTTTAGTAAAAATATACTTTTGTCCTATTTGTAGTAGCAGCAATTCCTAATCTCACAGCACTGTGATTTTACTTGTTCTTTTTACTGATACGTATTTTTTTGTTTGTTTTAATCCTTAGATTCGTCGATGGGCCATCCTAACAGCAAGGAATTTAGGGAAGGTTGACAGGGATGATTACTATGACTTACAGGAAGTGCTGACTTGCTTGTTCAAAGTTATTGAGTTGGGGCTTTTTGAGAGTCCAGATATTTACAGCTCTTCAATGATTGAAAAGGGTAAACTTATCCTTCTGCCATCTCATTTATATGATACTACCAACTACAAGAACTATTGGCTGGGTGAGTATTTATGATCAGGATACTTACAACTCATTACAAATTAACTTGTAAGTGTAGCTTCACTCATCTAGTAAGCACTGCTTTGGTCAAGCATTACAGTGGTAATGACATTTGGAAAATGGTCCTTGATTTGGTAAAAATTAGAACAAATTTTTGCAAACATACAGACAGGTTGCTGCTTTTTTTATTTTGTGTAGGAATTTGTATGTTGCTAACGGTGCTGGAAGAACAAGCTATGGACTCCTTGTTACTGGGCCCAGACAAACAAAATGATTTCATGCAGTCTATACTTAACACCATGGAGAAAGAAGCAGCTGGTAACTATTTTTGATACTGAGATTAAGATAGTTGTTAGTTTTTTTTCATCCTTATCGAACTTCCTTGTTTAATTGAGTAAATTCTTAGTAGTGTGATGCTGAGGCAATCTTGACTGAGGCTTATGTACCTTGTGGAAGATGGCCAATATTGCACAATATTTGGGCAATACTGACAAATACTGAAAAACAGCATTCAAACAAACTTGTAAATGGAAAAGGGATGACAGTGCTTTGCGTAAGGCTGGCTTAGAGGTTTTGGCAGGACAAATCTATAATTTTTATCATACTGCTTTTCATTTAGTGTGCAGGTCATATGGGAATGCACATTTCACTGTAGCATGAAGTTTGAATTTTGAGTCCTAAACCAAAGAAAAACCTTTTTTTAATTGCCACAACTTACTTCAATTTTGACTTTATGGTCCATTTGTTTGAGGGAACCCCTTCTGCAGCTGAGAATTCAGACATTAGAGTTTAGACTAGTAGCCCTTGGGCCAATCTTGTAGGCCACATGCCATGGCATAGCCCGGGAATGGCACATGAGCTCAAGAGCAGGGCTGCCTCTTAAGTGACTAAATCTTTATAAATGTAATATGTTTATTGAGGATATGATATCTTATATGAGGAAGTAAGAACACACTTGAAGGAAAGCTTATTGTGTCTAGCTTAAATTTGAAGTATAAATTTGTCACAGCCCTCTAATTTGTACCCACTTTTTAGAGCAGCACTGCAAAAATCATTGTGGAGGAATCAGTTTCATAGAGTTGGGACATGTTAGCAATAGCTATCCAGGTTCCTGTTGATTTAAGACCACGTAAGGAGCTGTGTCTGTACAGATAAATGAGGTTGACTTTTTTTTATCCTCTTTCTTTTTTCAGGTTAAAAAGTATAGTTACAACTTACTAGATTGTGTATCTTTCTATTAGTATTTAAGAAAAATCAATGAAAACCAACTACTTTCAACTTCAGCTTAGTCTAAGAATGTCCAGGACTCTTGCATTTCAACTCTCCCCAATATTACTGTTATGTTTCAGATGATTCCACTGACCCCTTCTGGCCAGCGCTGCATTGTTTCATGGTTATTTTGGATCAGCTCGGATCTAAAGTATGGGGTCAGCTTATTGATCCTGTCCAAGCCTTTCAAACCATTATCAACAGTGTGAGCTACAACAATGAAATAAAAAATATACGCAGTAGCTTTAAGAGGTCAGTTTTATTAAGAGACTAGAACAGCTTTATGCTTTTAATACCAGGTAGCATAGTAGCTTGGTCTTGGTTTTCTTGTCAGTGCTGCCTTAGTTTGTGCTGGGGGAGGGAGATGGCAGGGGAAAAAAATAAATTAGATGTTTCCAACTTCAAGCAATGAAAAGATAAAGTAGGTCCCCTAAAATTGGTCTTGAATAGCTTCAATAACAGGGAACTGCTGAAATGAAATTATTTTGAGCACGAAGCAGTCATCAAATAATCTGTCGGAAGGCTTTGTCTTCATCTACTTATATACTAAGATAAAGTGGAGTTTTTGAATCACTTCTGAGTGACAATATTGTTAGTATTGAACAAAAGTTGATTAGGTAAAGTGCTTGTTCCGTGCGGCAGTGGTTGGTTAGTATGCTGCTGAGAAAGTCTGGAAACAGTTTCTGTGGGAACAGAGTTTTGTTCTGTAAACTTGAACCTGTTTTTTGGCATGCTGTCCCCTTTAAGGATTTTCATAAGAGTTCAAGTCCCAAGACTTTAGGAACAGCTCCTGTTTTTGAAAACTAAAACTGTGTCTGATTTTAAAAAGTTGGCATGGTTACCCAGGTACTATTTTTCACCAGTTGTTTACTGTTTTCCTGTGACATATTTTGAATCAACTTGGGGTGACAATGTCTTGAATTCAGTTCAGTATTTTTATACACATGCAGTCTAAAATGTTATAGATAGTTACATATATATGGAATGTTAATATGCTGAGGAAGGCACATTAAAGGAGATTTCCTTCACTTAGACAAGCTATTTAAGTGTTGTGTTTGAATAGTTGCATACAAAAGTTTGAGTATCTAGCCATGACTGAACTTCATTTATGCATAGGAAATTCCAGGGAAATGGAATTATTCTGGGTGTTTGGTCTAGGCAGTCAAATCCATGGCTTAGCAGAAAGCTCTTTTCTTGAGGCAGTCGCTTCCTCCTCCTTTTACGAGCAGGATAAAACAAGCTCTCTAGGATTTTAACTATGGTATCTTCTCAGAGGTATGTTTATCACTGACAAGTTCTAATAGTCACATGGTCAGTATCTGAAAAGTGAAGTCTGTGTCTTGGCCAGTTGGCTTTCTTATGGTTTTAAGTTAGTTGTGTGGAGTCTGTAATGATTTGTATTTCATTTTAGGACAAAATCTGAACCGGAGTCTGACTACGATGATGATATGGTTACTTGCAGTCAGATTGTGTATAATTATAACACAGAGAAGCCTCAGAAGGTATTAAAATATATTTTATTTCCCTTCTTTGCACTCTGACCACTGAATGACACATTAGGATATAGGAGATGTTACCATTTAATGAATGTATATTTGAAAGAAAGTAACCTTTATGGCTAGAACAAAGAACTGGCAGATGTGCACAATGAGGATGATATGTACTGAATTTATTTTTCAGGATACTGGATGGAAAACTGCCATTTGTCCAGACTACTGCCCCAACATGTATGAAGATATGCAAACGCTGGCTAATGTGCTTCAGTCAGATATTGGCAGAGATATGCGTGTTCATAACAGCACGTTTCTGTGGTTCCTCCCTTTTGTTCAGTCTCTTATGGATCTCGAAGCCTTGGGTGTAGCATATATAGTTGAGGTCATTCACTACCTCTACTTGGAAATCAAAGATATTCTCAATGAAAGAATCCAGCAGTGTGACAAAATCTCTGAATTTTTCCTCCTGATCTTGGTGTCGATTATTGAACTACACAGAAATAAAAAGTGCCTGCATTTGCTATGGATTAGCTCCCAAGAGTGGGTGGACGTAGTGGTGAGATGTGCTAAGCTTCCAGCTATAGCATTTACACAGCGCACTGAAAAAACATCTGGACACTATGTGAGGGGTTCAGCAGCAGTGTCTTTACAAGCTTCTAACTCTGTGCAGCATGCCTGTGTGCAGCTGATACGCAGCCTTCTTAGAGAAGGCTATCAAATTGGGCAGCATGCTCTTTGCAAGCAATACCTAGATAAACTCAATCTTCTTCTGCGAGGAAATCTATCTTTAGGTTGGCAGCTGAACATCCAGGAAACCCAGGAATTACAAAGTTGTTTAAAGCAAGTCATAAGAAGTATGAAGGACAGAGCATTGAATACATCTGTGCCTACAGGAAACAATGCAAATTCCACAACTTTGCCTCCCATTTCAATAAAGCAAGAGATGGTTGGACCTGGTGATGGATGCAAGATGAGTGTACATGGCAGAGATGACCTTTGTTCACCATTTGCTATTGTATCGAAGGAATGCAGAGATGAACGTTGTCCAGAGAACCCTTTCCCTAAAAGAGAGAGTGCCTGGGAAGAGGAGTATAGAGATGCATCTAAAAGTTCAAGGTCTGGGACATCCACAGAAGGCTTCTTGGTGGATATTAAAAAGGAACCTAATGACTTGAGAACTCAGGAATATGTTGGCCCACAGAGCTCTTTGGCAACAAAAGTACGTGGGAAAGCTCAGGAAAATAGGAACAATGATTGTGTGGCAGGGAAATGTGTTACAGATATTCAGTGCTTTAATCCAAATGCCCAGTGTTCAGATTTCAGAAGAGGCAGAGAGTTGAAAAATAAATGTGAAGCAGAACCCATAGCACCAACACGTCTGGCTGCTCAAACTCATATTGGTTCTCCAGAACATGTTTACAGCTCAGATGTAAAGGAAAGCAATATATCTCCCAGTTCCTCTTCAAAGTTTAAAGTAGACCAACATAGATTCATGAATTTGAAAAAAATGCTACAGAAAACTGTATCCACTGAAGAAAAATCAAATTCATTGTTGAAGTCTGTGTTTAAGAAAGAAACTGACATGCAAACTTCGGACTGTTTTCAGCCTAATTTCAATGACTCAGTTAAATATGACAGTAAAGGTCAAATTTCAAAGGCACTCCGCATGGATGCAACTTCAGCAAATGGCTGTGTTCCATCTACCTCTGGAAACAAGAGGGATACATCCAGCCCTGCTGCTCAGATCCAGCCACTGTCAGTGAAGTGTGAATCAAGTGACAGGCTGTTCAAATTTTCAGAATATTTCAAGCGGGAAAACAATTTAGTGGGGAAGAAAGAGGAGAATTTTGTGGACATGGTTTCTGACGATGATACTTTAACAGACTCCCAGATTGATAAAGACCTCAGTAAATTATCTTTAGCTGCGTATGCCAAAAGTGTCAATTTTCACTTTGATTCAAGCCAAGAAAGCTCAGTACATCATAATGTATGTGATATTAAAAGGAAAGTGAAAGGTGCTGTAAGATCTTCCAATGGTGGCCAAAGTACTGTGTCTCCTTGTGATGCAGGTTGCCATGACAATCAAATAATTGTAATTTCAGACTCTTCTGATGAAGAAAATTATGTGGCTGACAAGGAGGAAACAAAAAAAATGAATGAAAACGTGTGTCCTGCACAGCAATCTTCAACTTCCAGCTGCATTTCTGAACCAAAGACACCAAGTTCTCCGCTGTTGCTGGAAGACTGTGATTCTCAGTACTTTGAGTTTGAGACAGAAGTTGATGTCTTTTCAGTTTGGCAAGATACTCAAGCATATTGTATGGAACCAACTCAAGAGTATAAGCAAGATAATGTTTCAACATCAGCTGCTAGTAATAATCCAGGTGGCTTACTGGACAATCACAGTGTGGATTACATAAGTGGTGATATCATAGAAGAAGGAGGAAACTTTATAGAAAATCAAATAGGAAATATTTCTCATCCAAAAGAAGCTGATAATACAAAAGGAGTAACTAATTCAACATTGCAAGAATCTGGTAGTAAGGAAAATGCAAAAGATCAACTGGACAATCTTGCAGACAAAGGTACTGTTGCTAAAGACTTCACCCTGGAGTCAAAATTGACTGAACCCAGAGCATCGACATCCAACACCACATTAGCTTCAAAGTTGGCCCTCAAGAAAAAGAGCACGAGCCCACGGAAGAATATAGCAAAATCTAAGGTAGCAAGAACTATTCAAAGTAGTCCTAAAAAAACTTCTGTTCCTAAAGCAGCACAAAGTAAAAAACTACTTCAAAGTACATCAAAAAATTCACAACCTGGCAGGTCAATGCCTGCTGTAGTTCCTCCAAGGAAAGTTCGGCAGTGTCCTGCACCAGCATCAACAGCAGAAAAACTTGGTCTGAAGAAGGCACCCCGCAAAGCATTTGATTTATCCCAGCGCTCTTTAGAGAGTGTGGCTCAATTGCGCAGCCACGGGAGAGCTGCAGGAAGAGTTGCAGTTACACAGAAACGGAAGAGTAAACTAATTGCTCCTCAGAATTTGCCTGGAAAATATAACAGAAAATTGCTAGCCTGCCAAGACCGTCCGTATTTTGGTCAGGCAAGGTCCAAAAAAAGTGTCAGACCGAAAAATTCTGCAGGGAGCTCTGAAAGTAGAAACAAAGCTGGCAAAGTGGAGGAGGAGACGTGTCTCTCTAAAATGCCTATTTCTTCAGACTCAAACAGAAGATTGGAGGATGACAGTAGGGTGATTCCTCCTGTACTTACGGATTCAAGTCTCTCTTCCACTGCACTTGTTGGAGATGATGAAGATGAACCTTCAGGAAAAGGTTGCAATGTCCAGCTTGAGTGCGGGAAGACAACTTCAGAAGAAAATGGGTGTAAACCAAGTGAAAACAGTGAAGATGATGATGACCATGGCCTGTTTTTAACTCAGTCAGATCCTGTGGATATGGAGCTATGTTCCCAGGAGGAAAGTCTTCAAGATACTATTATAGCTAGTAAAAAACCTGAGGAAATGGATACTTCTGAAAGTCTTCAGAGGGAATCCTCAGCTAATGCGAAATGCAAGTACAAAGACTGTACGGAAAAAGTGGAAAAACCAGGGGAGTACTGTAATAAGCATTCAGCCACCAGCTCAGAAGCAGATCACTTGTTTGCCAAACCTTCTCTCCCGCCACCTTCTAAAACAAAGCCTTCCACAACCAAAATTTTCAGCTCGGCAAGTTCTTCCCGGAACGCAGCCTTCAGCAAGGATTTTGAAGATGTTAAAAAGCCACCACCAGCTTCAAAAAACAAAGAGAATGCAGTGAAACCAGCAAGTGCAAAGGCTGTGCCAATAGGAACCCGAACATGCAAGCCTCCAAGTTCCAGTAATGTCCCTCAGCTCCATACTACTACTACTAACGTTCTCCAGCCACAAAATAGACAGAACCACAATGCTTCAAGTGTTGTCCAGAGGCCTGCCCGAGAAGCGTATTCTTCTTATCTTGGCACTCATCAGCGTGATCACAGTACTTTTGATAATGAAGTCCTAAAGTGGACTTTCGAAATGTTTGCAAACTTCAGCCAGTTTGGACCTCCAGGTTATCTCCTGCAGTCTATAGTAGCCCCTGTTCCTGTCCAGTTTCAAGGAGACAAGGACTATTTTGAAAAATTTTTCCCCTTGATGATGCTAAATGCCTTTGAAACAGTAAGTAGCTGTCTGCCTCTTGGTTTGTTTTCATCAACCCTAGTAAATTTTACCAAGAGATTAGAAACTGGTTTATGTTCTTTATTTACCTTCTGAAAATGTTCAGATACAGATCTGAATAGACAAATGATTTGGGGTAAATAAACTAGACAGGTGTGTTTAAGATTGGGCTGTTCTTTGGACATGCTAAACCTCTACAAAGTATTTTTGTTTTGCTTTTACTTTACAACATGTAGCTAGCACAAGATTGGATAGAAAACCAGAGAGTAAGAGAAAAGAGTTACTACTTCTGCTTAGAGAACTTCTCTGCTGACTCAAATGCAGCAATTTTTACAGGTAAGAGGGTTTCTTTTTTTTTATAAGGCCATATTCTAATTTCAAGTAGACAATGCCTTATCGTGAGCTAGAACTTGCAGGTAGATTTTTTTTTTTACTTGCTTTAAATACAGAAAGAATCTTGAATTTGCTGCTTTACAGAATGCGTGTAACAAATACGTATTTACAGGTAATTTATGCCTTAAGAGTTCAGTGCAAGAAGTTACTTGATTGCTGCTGGAATATTTTCCATCTCACTCATTTGGGATTTTGTTTCAGCTTTAGGTAAACAAAATAGCCCTTGTCTTGCTTTGTTTTTATACAATATTATATTTAGTCTTAAGAGTGCAGAATGGAGTTAAAACTCTTCATAGTCTTTTGCTATAGCTTTTAATAGCTTTAAAAATTAACAAATGGGTGTTACTGAAGTATATGCAGTATATTAATTGTAGTACTTTGCAGTCAGAGAGTAATTGTAACCATTTTCCTTTCAATGTTCTAATTTTAAAATGTATTTTGGGTAGCTCATTTTAAAGAATGTGATTTGGCAAGGCAGCTTCATCCAAAGGAGGATGACTTAATCTTTCTGGTGGTCCAAAAGAAAAAAGACACCTTTGGGGAAGAAAGCGAGATGGAGGACCATACAGTGAACCACGTTGGTCTGGTGAAACGATTCACTCGTGTGTCTGGCTGCTCAGCTAGTAAGTAAATGGGGTTGAAATAAAAGGGGGTTTCTTCTTGATACTGTAAAATGCTGCTTCATAGGTGGCTGTTGATAGTTGCAATATACCTTTGGAGTAAATGGGATTGTTTTTCCACTGTAGCATCTCTCTTCTGTGCTAGAAGCTTCTTAAAAAGCCAGGAACTGAGCTGCTGCAAACCCTCTTTCCATGCAGTTTTCTAGGGACTTCCTTCAATACAGATGTTAATACTTTATGTAAGAACAGAAACTAATGATGAGGAAGTGCTCTGCACACATCTTTAGGAGTGCACTGCTGTGAGATACGACATGCCATGAGCTTTAGTGGTGTCACTGACGAGTGTTTTCACCATCTTCTGGAACCAAAGTTGTGAAATATCAGGATTACCATGTATTGACATTAATGCTGCCTAATTAAAACAGTGATCTGAATTGTCTTACAGAACACCTGATTTTTTGTTTATTTGTTTTGAGATTTTTTTTTTAAGGGTGGGAGGGGAAGGGGTTTGAATTTTTTACAATAATTAATTGTTGGCTCCCTAATAGAAGGCAGCACTTGGTTCTGATGAATTCTTTGAGTAACCTGTTCAAATATCTTTCAGTTAACAATTTGGATATTCTTTGAATTAACAACCTGTGTGTGGTTGGTTTTTTTTTCTCCTCCTGCTTTTAATAGGAAAAAAGGAGCAGCATACCCTTTGTCATCTCGCTGTGCAAACTCGAGGCAATTTGACATTCTTCATAAATAAGCAAGTGAAATGTGTGGTGGTTGGCTCCCTGGTGACCACACGCCGACAATTCAAAGGTCTACTACAACTATACAAGAGTTGCCTGGCTCGACCCATCATAAATCCAAGTTACGATTACTTCTGTCCCAGAAATTTGCCTGTGGCTTCAGAAAGAGCTGTAAGTCCTGCAGCTGGAGGTGATGGTTAGGGATGACAAAGTGGGCATTTGGATCTCATGAGTTTTGCCAAACTGGTTTTGCAGGCTGTTTTTTGAGATGGTCAGGTACAAACAGACAATTTTCAGAAGCTCTGAGACACTGCTTTTCCGAGTTGGTTGGTTGGGTGGATAGAGAGAAGTCTGAATTTGTTCAGGTGTTTCTGCTGTATTGACATAGATACTAGTAGTGCACTTTAAACAGCTTTCAGGTTTTTTTGTTTACAGGAGAGGTTCAGAAAATAAGGTGAGGTATGGAAAAAATGAAACCTTCATTACAGCTTTTGAGTCGGGATTGGGTGTGCACCTAGAGCAAACCTGGAATAAAAAGCTTCCATGCCCTTCCAGGTTTCTGGGTCATAGATATAGGGGTGGGGGGCAATTCTGAAAATATCTAAAATGAACCTGGAAGGTTTGATCAACATGAAGTAATTAATTATTTTTCCCCATCTGTTCCTTCAGGCATTGGTTACGAATGAATACAACGAAGATCAAAAGAGAGCCATTGAGACATCTTATGCCATGGTAAAGGAACATCCAGAGCTTCCCAAGATCTGCCTCATTCACGGACCACCTGGAACAGGGAAATCAAAAACTATTGTTGGACTTCTGTCTTGTGTTTTGAGAGAAGTAAGTGAATGTGATGTGATTGTTCCATGCTGATGTTTGATTTCCTAATGGAACTCAGTGATAACTTAAACTAAATGGAAGTGTAGTATTGGTAATTCATTAATCTGACTTAATTAAATCTGTACTGTATAGAATGTAAAGGTGGAAATAACATCTTTTGGGCATGTTAGAAAACACTTTATTTTACAGAACTTAAAAAGTAAAATCAAGAAACATGCACAATTATTAGTATAAACAGTTGTTACATTAAAATTTTGTTACCTTAATATTTTGATGTATTTTAAAAATGTTAATTTGGCCTGTCCCATCTAATGGTTTTCATATCAGCATCCAATAGATTCACCAAATATGTAATTGTTGAAGGAAACTTATGCAAATAGTATTAATACATTTGACTTGTTGCTCAGTGTAAGATATACCTTAAGAGAGATTCAAGTGCAATAGTTCCCATACTCTGCATGCTGATTAAGATGAGTGTACAGTCTGGCTTTTAAATCACAGATGAAAACAATCTGAAGACCTTGTTTTGGTTTATTGTTAATTAATCTGCAGAACACTAGGAATGAGAAAGCAACTCAAAAAACAAATTCCAAGATCAAGCCAAACCGTTTTCTAGTTTGTGCACCCTCAAATGCTGCTGTTGATGAACTGATGAAAAAGATCATCGTTTCATTTAAAGAAAAATGCCAAAACAGACAGGAGCCCTTGGGTATGGTTTATTTTAAATTTCTGTTTATATGTTAGAGACAAAAACCTGAAGGAGGAGCTGCAACAGTTGATTACATATAATCCTTATATGCTACTTCAAGAAGCTTTTTTCTCTTGCAGGACATGACTAGTACATCTTCATACTGTTACTAATTTTAATGTGCTTTTCTACAAGGTGTATCATGTTTTTTAAAATAAGTTGCATTTTGTCTTTATATAGACATTGACCCTTCCCTAATAGTGTTAGTTTCAGTTCACTGATTTTAAGTGCATCTTAAGGATTTGAATGCAAGACTTACTACCTTGATTTTGAATAAAACTGGACTTTGCTGATCATGATAATTTGACATGTCAGAGCCTCTTGATTTTTTTTTTCTCTCCTCCTAGTTTGTGACTAATACAAAGAAGATGAATTTTGAACAAGGCACCTCATCTGTGGTGGGGAGAAAAAAATCCATGTTGTAACCAAATGTTAATTTGGGATTCATGTACTAGCTGTGTTACTGATGGAACTCAGTAACTTTGTAAATTAGGAATTCTGTAAGTTTTAGGCAAAGACTGAGAATGAGAGATGATTCTATTAAATCAAAATAACAGTCTTAACTCTTAGCCACCACTAAAACATAGGCAACATCTTTTTAGAGTTTAGAATTACTGAAGTTTTTGCAGCTGTGTTTACAAGTAAATTGCTGCAAAACCCTGAAAAGCAGAAAGGGAAAAGCCTTATTTGATATCCATGATGTGTAAATTTAGGCTTTTTTTTCCTCATACCAAAGTGTAGAGATGATTGGAGCAATCTATAACTATTTTGACTCTGATTTTGTAAACAGGAAATTGTGGGGATATTAAATTAGTGCGACTTGGTTCTGAAAAAACAATCAACAATGAAGTCCGGGGATTTAGCCTGGATAAGCAAGTTGAACACAGAATGAGTAAGTAACACTCAGATCAGACTTTTCTTCACTCTTCTTTAAGAGCTTGACGATGTTTTATACTTGGGTCTATGTATACTTTAAGAAGGAAAACCTTGTAAAAGATTTTTCTGCGAGAGTGCTTCATAAGCATTGTTGTTCTCAGTCTTAGTGGGAGAGCGTTGGCTTACATATGGCCTAAAACCTAAGCAAAACCAAGGAAATCAGCAAGATGACTTCTTGTTTGTTTTTTTTTAAAAAGAAATTATAATAAATGCATGTTAAAGCCATCATTTTAAAGCAACGCAGCATTTGAGAGCTACAGTTGGAACTGTGTCACATTATCCTCATTTTACAAGATAAGACCTCAATGGAAAGAGGAAAAATGCAACAAAACATGAATTTGTCCATTTGTTCTTAGCTTAAGATGCATGACTTGAGAGCAAGTGTTATCGTAACGTAGGGGTTTTTATTCCTCCTGTGTGTTTTCCTTTGTTTTGTTACAGAACGAAAGCCGACTGATTGTGACCAGGATATGCAGAAGAAAAAAGAAGCTCTGGATCAACAGCTGGACATGCTGTCTCGTCAGCGTGCCATGCACAGATGTGAGAAGAGGGAGGTGGTAAGATAATAGTATTTTTAATTCTGTTTGGGTTTTTTTGTATGCATAACTGAATCCAAAGAGTAAAGAACTCTTTTAATGCCCAGTTGCACAGAAATGTGAAGTGTAGTATTGTGTATGGGAAGTCTAAGTATGTTGGCCATTTTCTAAGATATTGGTCAGCTTTTTCAGACATGCTTGGTATTAAGAGGCAGTCTGAACAAGTCTAGATGTGTAGGGAATGAATTAGGGTATGGGAGGAAAAAGGGTGTATGGGAAATGTGTGTTAATTATTCCTGATATCTATGTGGTTTCTCTTTCCACCTCCTCGCCCATCTAGAGTCAAATGTTAGATGATGAAATTGCCAGACTTTCCAAGGAGAGACAACAGCTTGCTTCTCAACTAAAGGAGGTAGGAATTTATCTTTAGGGCAGCTTTTTAATAAACCTCAGCTAATCTACTTACATACTTGGTATCCTTTAAATGTGGTGGAGATTTGGTTTGATGTGGCCGGGGATATTGATAAAGTAGTAGGTAAATAGATAAAGAACATATGCTGAGTAAGTTATGGGCAGCCTGGTGTGAAATCCAGGTGTACTCTGGCTGCATATTGGAAAAAAAAAACCAAAACAAAAAACAACAAACAGGATGGGAATATTCACTCTTGCAGTTAATGTTAGAGGAAATGTGTATTTAGCAGAGAAGGTAATAGAGATGTGTGTGTCTTCCTGTTCTAGGATATATTGTCATCACCACTTTCATGCCCCTTAAAATCCTGCTGGGACTGAGATACTTTTAAATGTTTCAGTAAAGCAACAACTCAAAGAACTTTGTGTGAAAAGAGAGAGATTTGAAAGTGAAAGTAGGCATTGATAGCAAAACAAGTATTTAAGGCTGAGTAGCAGGAACCATGAGATGAATGAAGGTTCATCTTCAACAAATACATGCTGACTCTTACTGGTCTTGGAGGCTTGGAGTCACAAATGTGATGGCAATATGAACTTTGCTCACAGTTACTGTGTCTAGATTGCATAGCTGTAAAGATAAAGCAATAAAGCAGTTTGCCACCTCAAAGGTGGTGTAATTTAGAGTAACACTTCAGTTAAGCCAACTTGTGACTTTAGTTTGTAATAATGGAGATAGTTTCGCTGGGATGAGGCACTATGTGTTATCCATTTGGTAGCTGGAATTGTCCAGGCGGTTAGAAATTGCTCTAAGGTGGTTGAAGAAAACCAAAAGAGATGAGAAGACATGGAGTCCTCTCGTTCTTGAAGGTTCGGACGCGCTCTCAGAAAGTACAGGCAGATATCATCTTGGAGGCCGACATCATCTGCTGCACACTGAGCACAAGTGGAGGAGGTCTGCTGGAGTCTGCTTTCTGTCGGCAAGGGCGGCAAGAGCATGGTCCTTTCTGCTGTGTCATTGTGGATGAGGTCAGTAAAGCTGTTTAGAACTGCAGCGTGTTCCACCTCTAAAAGTCTGCCTTGTTTTCTATCTACTTGTGATTGTTTGGCTGCTGGTGCAATATATTGTGGGTTAACTGCTGCATTCCCCACCTTTTAACTGTTAACCAGCCTGTCCTGTAGAAGAGAGAATAGCTTTTAATTGCTTCTTTTTCTAATTTATTTGGTGCTTTAATGGCAGATGCTTTTACTTAAAAATCATGGCTGAAGTAAGAAAAATCTGTTCAGAGTTCTGGGGGTTTTTATTATGGAAAAAGTCTTTTTCTCTCTCTTTTTTTTAAAAAAAGAAAAGAAGCCTTAAAAAGCATTTCTGAGTTATTTTGGTTCTGTTACAGGAAGTTTAACATGCTTCCCTCCATTCTTCACTAACAACTTCTACTTTTTGTCCTGTTTGCATATACAAAAGGCAGGGCAGTCCTGTGAGGTTGAAACACTGATTCCACTGATCCATCGCTGTAGTAAACTTGTCCTTGTTGGAGATCCCAAGCAGCTCCCTCCTACTGTAAAATCACTAGTAAGTGTTCAAACTCTTATACTATATCTACTATATAGCATAAAGAAATAAGAACAGTATCTACAGAAAATACGTATAAAAGGAAAAAAGACACTTCAATGTCAGATCATGATATGTGTCAGATAATAACTTTTGCTCTGCCAAGTTTAGGCTCTGTTATGCACATACCATATCATAAGGAGAATTGTTTTAAACATCTCAAAAGAAAGGAAAAACCGAAGGCTAAATTGTCTGGAGTCTCTGTGCTTGTTTAACGAGATCCCACCTGGAAGGTCTTGCTTCTTGTTATTGTTGATGTTGTAAAAAACTTGACTATGTTGCAACTCACAAAGGAAAGTTGTCTTGTGGAAGACTACACTGACAAAAACTCAAGACTTATGCAGGTGATCACTACTGAAATAATAAGACCAACACAAATAGAAAATCGAAGTGTAAGTAATTGTAGTTGTTCTTTTGCCAGTGATTTAGAAGTCTAAAAGAAAATACCAAATGGTTTTAAGTCCAAAAAGCGAATTCATGTGGCTAATTTGGCACCTGGTTCCCCAGAAGTCAGTCTCACGTTTTCCCTCTTGGCAGAAAGCTCAGGAATATGGCTACGATCAGTCCTTGATGGCCCGTTTGCACAGACACCTGGAGGAGCAAGTACGGAGGAATGTTATACGAAGCCTGCCAGTTGTGCAGCTGACTGTGCAGTACAGGATGCACCCTGACATCTGCCTCTTCCCATCCAATTACGTTTATGGCAGGACTCTAAAGACTGACAAGTGAGTAATTCTCTGTTCTACTTCCTGAGCAGGGATTATTTCCAAGAAACCTCTTCATATCGGGGTATTCTTTTAAGTCTAAAAGTTCTTGATCTTGGTCAGGGGGTAAGATGCTTACTGGGAGTAAACTTGCATCCCCTCTCTTGTTAGTGCTGACTGTGATATGTAAATTAACCAAATCACTTAAAATTGAGCATACTTAATGCTTAGAGTTCATTTTTAGACCTCGGTATATGCAGGTAGCAGTGAAAATTAAGAACTCGGAGGCAGGGGGGAGCTGAAAGTTGCCTGTATTTGATAACCATGGTGTAAGTAAATGAAGTATCAGTTCTTAGAATTGCTGTATGATTACCTAGTGATAAAAATGTTCTTTACAGAGCAACAGAAGAGAACAGGTGTTCTTCAGAGTGGCCATTCCAACCCTACCTTATTTTTGACGTAAGAGATGGTCAAGAGGAGCGAGACCAAGAGTAAGTCCTGCTTTCTACTCTGCCAAATTTTAGGTTTTCTGAGACCTGCAGAAGAGTTGTCTTCTGTCTTCTAATGTTCCCAATATCCATTAAGTAGCCAGAACTGCATTTTCAATTTGATTTGATTTTACAAAGAAATTGTTTACTAAAAGCGTGAGTTAAATGTTTTGGGGTTTTTATCTGGAACTGCTTTTGCTCCTGGTTTGACTGTCCACTAGGTGCCAGTGAATGCCTACGCTCTCTGCTAACTCTAGTAAAAATTTCTGAGTTCCCAATTTATCTATCAGTGACTTTCCTTTCACACCTGCATGCTGAGGTAATGCCAGAAGGTGGCAGGCTCAGTCCTCCCTTTGGCCTGTTCTGTAAGGAAAGCAAACTTTCACTGCTAACAATTCTTATGTGAACCCCTGCAAAGTTCTTTTGAGCTCCCATGTGAGAGAGGCTGCAAAAGATCAAGACAGGCTTTTACTTGCAATCTCTCTACAAATTGGGCTGGGGTGTTGGATTTGAAAGAGCTGTCAAATGTATTTCTGTAATGTTTCCATTCTGTCTTGTTCAGCTCTTTCAGTAATCCTCAGGAAGTAAAGCTGGTGATGGAATTAATTAGAACAATTAAAGAAAAAAGGAAGGATCTGGGTCTGCGTCGCATTGGAATAATCACCCCTTACAGTGCACAGAAAAAGAAAATTCAAGAGCAAATGGACAGAGTGTTTAAGAATAACAGGTAAAGAAACAGTGAGGTTTCAAATGGGACTCACGCTTTAGTCCTTTGTTTATCCTCGTAATGGCAAAAATGCTCAAACTTTTTTCTGTACTACCAAAACTTGTGCTTGGTCATGGCCTTAAAGGTGACATGTGAGCCTTTTGCTTAAAATGGGCATGACCCCTTTGAATCATTTCTTAGTTACTACTTGTATACATGTTTTGATTGTATTGCTGTTCTGGATAAAGCTGGCTTAAAAGAAAACCTACAATTCTGAGCTATGTGGACCTGAACAACTTTTCAACAATGATGCTGGCCTCAAAAACTAATCTAGCTTTAGGTTCATACACTGACTCTTTTCAGGAAGCAGAAATTTACCCTGTGTTATTTTGACAGCTGATCATTAAGGATGGCGTTTAGGGTGTGTTGCTTTAACATAACAGCTTGCTAATTTTTATTTCAACAGCCCAGGAGAAGTGGACACAGTGGATGCGTTCCAGGGACGAGAGAGAGACTGCATCATAGTGACATGCGTCCGGGCAAACAGCACCAGAGGGTCAATTGGGTAGGTTGCTAGTCAGTGATTTGCAAGTCCCATTTCCAGTGTTCCTCTAGATACTGGTCATATTAAAAAGGTAATGACTGTAAGAAAATTATTCGAGAACGAGTCACTACAGCCAGCAAGCTAAAGGGTATCCTAATGCGTGAATTAATGTTGCTGTTTTGAGATATCTGAACAAAAGGGACACGGAAATGCTAAGTATTGTGTTCTGCATTGCATGCTGATGAATTTGCATAGCCTGTTACTGTTTCTGTTTGGCAGGATCGGTCTTGGGAACTTGGCTCTTTGCATTGGTACTGCAGCAGTTATTTTTCTTGTAGCTTTTGATATATATTGTAACTTTCTGAACGCTGCTCTTAAAATGAAATCCATTTTCTGTGGCTCGCTATCCTATTAATGTAGCATTCTGTCTGTAAAAGTTTTGTTGCTTATACATGTCACTAGGCGTGTGATGCAGATGAGCTGGATCTTTGATTTGTAGATGTGCTTGTCTTTTGCATTAGGAAGAGATTCGCAGGAAGTCTGGCTTCAAGATTGCAGATTTGATAATTTTATATGGGTTTTTCTTATCTGAAACAGAAAGAACTAGATACTGCCTGTGCTGTTTACTCCCAGGCTGCTACAGCAGTTGTTGATGTGTTTCTGTAACTTACTGATAATTGTAGTTTAAAAAATGGTAGTGGAAATACAGCTTCTTATAGTTCATTGGCTTTTAAGTTAAACTATGGGAAATCTGTTTGCAGAAACAAAAATCTGTTTCCACATACCAGGTTTCACTAAGATATTTATGCTTCTCTGATACTAATTCTCTAATTGCTAGATGAAGGACTTTTAATTGTGCTGATCCATGCTACTTTGGGAAGAGAAACAATCCAAATCCTATGGTAAACAACAATGATGCTTTTTGGAGATTTCTTAATCTTTTTGATTGAGTTTGGAAACTGAAGGCAGCTGGAACCTGCCAGTTCTTTTGGCTGACATGGGACTTAACCTCTATCTGTTCTTTTGGAAGAAAACTTCCCAGGTTTATATATTAAAGGTTTGGCAGTGCAATGCCTTTGAAGCTGTACATACTGATGACTTGGACATCTCTGTTTCAGGGTCAGGTGTTGTTGCCAAGGTGTAATGGGAAAGTTTGCATCGCCCTTACCTTGTAGCTGAGCAAAGTATTTTGGTCTTCAAGGTTGCTAGTCCAGCATTAAACTTACTCTGAAAGTAACTTGTGAAGGGATGAGAAAACTGTCCAGGAAATTACACCGGACTTTTTTCTTTTCTGAGAAAATAGTCTTATTGTCTTCTGAGTTTTTAAAGCTTTTAGGAATATTTGTCTTTCAAGATCCCTTTTTTCCCCCAAGACCTAGAGAACTACAATATCTGTGCTGCTGGATCCACTCCCCTGTTCTGCTTCCTGCTCCTTATCTTTTTTTTTCCTGCACTGCCCAAATCTCATGGGGTGGCTATGAGGATTTTGCAGTCTTTGCTGCAGGGGTTGTGAATTTGATGAAGACCAGGTCTCAGTGCCATGACCACAGTGCCAGGTGCTGATGTTGGACCTGTTCAAACTAAGTTTTACAAAGGCTTGGCTTTGTATTGCAATCTTTATCAATATAGAATAAGCTGTGCATTCTGGGAGCTTTTTCATTAGAGAAGAAATAGTTGATAAGAGTTTCACAAACCTTTTTTTGAGTCTTGGTAAATAAGCCCTAACAAAAATCAATCTTTAAGGATATGCTAAGCATTTGTTTGTTTAGGTTTCAGTACTTTGG
This sequence comes from Aegotheles bennettii, assembly GCA_013398125.1. Lineage (NCBI taxonomy): Eukaryota > Metazoa > Chordata > Aves > Caprimulgiformes > Aegothelidae > Aegotheles > Aegotheles bennettii. The sequence goes on from VZRW01008806.1 coordinate 100,459, forward strand.
TTTGTGACCCTACAAAACCAGCCTAGACAGTCTGATATTTGCACTACAAACACTTTCTTCTGCAAGAATATACTTTTCCCTCTTGAAGCATGACAAAGCAAAAGTCTTCCTTCATGTGCTTCCAGTGCAGGTCACCTTTAAAATAAAATATTCATGTCCAGCATTCAGTATTTCAGTAGAAAATTTTCCCATTAGTCATGCCAAATATTATTAAACTATTTCAGTTAGGTTAAAAAGAAGCTTAGAGTGTTGATAGGTGAAGTGAGGTTGATGTCTTCCATACTTTGAGGAACACTTAAGGAAACAGTGGTTGGCATTAAGAGGGGATTTGCTCTAAGGAAGGAAACTTCAATGGCAAGAGCTAGAAAGAACTGAAATTCCCTGCAAGGAGTCAAGAGTGGTAAAAGGAAGGAAACACAACTCATGCAAAACCCTTCATGTGAGACAGTGCTGCTTCCGTGGGGTCTGGGAATGGGTCCTGAACTGCTGCCTTCCTTGTAACTGCTTCTGTTCATTTCACTGCAATTAGATACTATCTTTTTCTCGTAACACTTAAGCCTCTTGGAAGAAGTAGTTTAGGAGCTTAGTTTTTTCTTATCACCTAGGTTTCTGGCAAGTCTTCAGCGTCTGAATGTTACAATTACCCGAGCCAGATTCAGCCTCTTCATCCTTGGAAAACTGAAAACGCTCATGGTAAGTACAGTGTTAATCAAATGATCTGCTGTGGTCCACCCTTTTAGGTCATGTCGGAGTTGGGGAAGTGAAAACCATCCTCAGAATGCTCCAGTCTGTGAAAGGGGACCCTTTTCTAGCGTGTTGTTAAATTAGTACAGTCCAGGCCTGTGAAGGTTTCTCTTGGAAAGCTTTGGCTGTGTCACAAAAGCTTTTAAAACAACTGAACAAACAAAAAAGCCCCATCAAAACTGTTTTCATTGCTTCCAAGAAGGAAAGTTCGAAACTACTCTCCCACTAGTTTTAGTAACTAAATTGTAATGCAGTCATTTACAGTTCAGGTGTGGGGCTTGTGAAAAATCTTCTCTTTACTGGTAAGAGAGGATGATGGCAGCAATATTTCCTGCTTGATCCATGCTGTTCCTCCAGCTCCAGCTATTGCAGTTGTCACTGGATACTGAAGCAAGGAAAATTATTAAAAAAACAAACAAAACAAACCACCCCAAAACATTCCCCTGATTATTGGTTTGGACACTACTTTGTGTAGTTACGTGATTTCTGAGTGTACTTGTTGGTTATACTCTTTGAAAGAGCTGTTTCTGAAACAGAACTACATATTTGGGGAACTGTAAAGGCCCACTGACTGTGTAGGGAGTGCACTTGAATAAACTTAATATTTTACAATACTTGATTTTTATTCTATTTCCAAGGGTGGGGGTGTTAGCTGCAACACTAGAGGGCATTAAAGCCATGTTCCTGTTTCACTGTCTGTATAAGAGAACTCTTCTGGCCTTCATAAATATAGAAATTGTCATTTTAAGTAGTAGCTTGCTGATGGTTGAAAGTGCCTTCCCTGTGTTACAGCAGCCAGAGTGCCTACTGCTGTTTCGCAAGTGAAACATAAGATTCTTCCATTCCAGAAGGAACATAACAGTGGTTCCCATGACAGTTGTGTCAGGTACCTTGATTAAAGGGGTTGTGCATCCTCTGACACCTCTGTCCATTTGTGTTGATTTCTTTCTGGTAACTTTTTTTTTGGGGGGGGGTGTCTTTTTTTCTTTTTTTAAAGGAAAATAAAGACTGGAATGCATTGATTCAGGATGCTCAGAAAAGAGGTGCCATTATCAAGACATCAGAAAAAAGCTACAGGAACGATGCTGTTAAGATTTTGAAGCTCAAGTCAGCAATACAGCCCCCAACCAAAGCAGGGACAAAGCAGTTGCAAGCTTGTTCTTCCAGTAGGAAGAGGGGTGAGCTTGCAAATCCAGGTTTGACCAGTAGCTCACGGGATCTGGCTGCTGGCTGTGTGGTGCCTGAAGGAAGCGGAGGTCCCCCACAGTCACGGGGGGCTCAGGCTGCAGACTCCAGGAGAGGCAGTGCCTCCATACCCGTGGGGGCTGCACCACTTCCTAATCAAGAGAAACCGCGCGATCCAAGGCTGGCAAGTCTGGCTGGCAGAGCTGAAACAAAAGGGAAGGAGCAGGCCTCAAGAGACAGCAGTCAGTCAGCCCAGAGCAATGCAGGATCAAGGTCACAGCAAGGCCTCGTGGTGTCCTCAGCTGCCAGGGATCAGACTGTCAGAACAGAAACTTCTAAGAAGCCCCAGCAAACGATGGGACAACGTAACGTGACTTCTGCGTCACCTTACACAGCTCGGGATGGGGGTGACTGGAGAGCTCCTGTCTCGACAAGCAGTTCCAAAGCCCCCAGTGAGGGAGGTCAAAGTAACAGCAGTAGGTGGAACAAAGACACTTGTGTTTTAACGAGGAGAGCATCAGAGGAATTGCCAGAGAGCAGAGGACCAAGCACTGCCAAGCGAAGGAAGACCTCTCACTGACTAGTACTGGCTCACTACTGACTTCTGTCTAGCAAGGACTGTATTTTAAATTATTTAGTACACCTGGAACTCCCTTATATTGCTACCACTACTATCAGTAGATCCCTCTTTTTCCCATTCTGTCCCTAATTGTGAAGGGAACTTTAAACTTGACAGTTAGTAGCTTTGAGCTTTTGAAAAGGAAAGTTGGGTAACTGCTTGGAAGAGCGGTGACTTTTGTCATCTAGGAAGTTAAGGTTGTAAATGTTTAGCAGTGTATATTTGTACAGTATACAAAATTATTTTAAGATTTAATTTGGCAAATACATAGCTTCTTGTTTCCATGTGCAAATGCTAATTTCTAAGCGATGTCATTTTTTATGAAGAACTAGAGGAAAGCAACAAAAAACCCCACAAACCCAAACAAAAAAACTACCCAAAATCCAGAAACTTCTTTTTCCCTTTGCACTAGTAAATCTAATTTATTTGATAGTGAAGAGTGAATGCTGAAAATGTGGTAGCAGTGATTCTTCCTCATGCTCCACTTGTGCCTCAGGAAAGACTGAAGGCAGATGTACATTGGTTGAATGGAAAGAATTCTACTTGATTTATATATTTTATGGCCTGTTTTTATAGAAACAGAAGAGCTTTCGTTTATACAAATGTGCCTTGAGTTTTGCTCTTGCTGCTGCTTCATCATTTGGAATCCTTTTCTTGTTGCAGTGGCAACACAAACTGCAGGTTAAAGCCTACGAGGTTGGCTTGGTCCCAGGGAGTTCATGTGATGAGTGATCAACAGCGCTGTGGAATCTTCATCAAAGATCTAGTTAACACTCACTGGTAATGACACTTGAGTTTCTCTGTGTAGAGCTTTTGGAGATCTACAGAGATGAAAAAGGCAAGCAGTTCATTCTAGGTGTTATTACTGGATTCTTTCCACTTTGTTGATGAAGAATATACAACCATTAACAGGGGATGGGGACAAAAAACATATTTATAAGAAAGCCTTCCTCTCATAACATTTCACAATAAAAGTGGAATTATTTCTACTAAGACCCGAAGGGTCACTGTGAAGTATGACTTTCTTTTTCTGGAGTATGTGTCTGTCTCAGGGAGGTGAAGAGCAACATTTCATGTGCACAGTTTGGCATGGAGATGGTCTAGCACACTTCTGCCTGAGGATGCAGCACCTTGCTCTGTCGGTACAAGTTTTGGGTGTGTTGTGAGTGGGCCATGTTGCTATCTCCATGCATCTGTGTTAAAATGGAGCCTGCTCTGAAGCAGGCACTGTCCTGCTTTCCCTTACTAACTGACTTACATTTAACCAATACAAGGGTGGTGGCTTTCCCAAAGCAAATGAGCTGCTGGACTTCTCTGGCCAGAATTTAGTCATAATCTTTAGTTATATTTTCTGTGTGTTCCACGTTCATTGCAATAAATACAGGTGCCTTACCCTGCAGAACATCAGGTAGTGGTTCAAACTGTAATTGCCAGTAAAACCTGCATCATTACTGCACCAAAGCCTGGAACAAATGTCCTTTACTGGTATCAGCTGCATTGTAGGTGTGGTGGGAGGCTTTTAGTTGCTGTCTGTGACCGACCAGCTCCTTGTGCTGTGTAGTACTGAGCATTTTAAGATAATAGGGGAGAATCTTTGAGATGCCTGTGAGGTGAAATCAGCACATGTGCGTTGTTTAGCTTCAGTTATTTGTTATGTTGCAATCTTAATCGCTTCAGTGAACCCTGACCACCTCTTGTCAGCAGTATGTGCTCTTCTAAAACTGCCGTGACTCTCCTAGATGTTGTGTACCTTGTGTGAGAGGGAAGGCTGCTGCAATGAATTTGACTGTCACAAACCGGACATTTCGGTCGCTCCCACATCACGGAATCTGTGCCCTGGGTGTTGTCTCCCCTTATATTAATGGGAATACTTGGGAATGCTGTCATCTTTCAAACTGCTTGGCTCCTCTTGGCAGGGCTGTGCTGACCTGCCTGCTGTTTCTACTTAGCACATTAAAAAGGCTGCTACTCAGCGAATGGTTGTAGGATCCTATAGCTGTGGAAGCCATTTGGTCTGTCTTTATGTAAATAAAATGAAGCTGGCAACAGTGAATGAGGAAATGCCTTTCTGGCCAGAAGGATGTTTCTCTGAAACTCTTCTTCTAGTTTTCTTTCTCCTTAAATCTGCGTTTCAGAACTGAGAGCTATAGTTATCACATGCTGGAAGCAATTTTGTTTTAATGTTCCATTTTTATTGTGTTTTGTACAGGGCACACTCTAGAACACCTGCATTTTTTCATAAATCAGCTTTGAGGTGTAGTCAGTGGCTTAGACTTTTTTTGCTTATTTAACACTAGATTTATCTGACTGGATTTGTCAGTATTTGGAGCAGTAGCTTATTGCTACTGTATCAGTCTGTATTAATGGTGTATTCTTTAATAAAAAAATGTTTGGGTTGTTGCACTTAGGACACTTTTCAGTCTTCACGTAGCACTCAGAGTAGGTTTGTAGTGTTAATTAACTTTTTTCCCCTCTCTTATGTATACACATAACATAGAAAACCAAGCAAATTCCAATCCAAAGCAAGGTTCTCACTGATTCAAATAAAGTCTGTACTGGGGAACAAGAGGATTAGGGACAATTTTTGTAACTTCTCTGCTGTTTCCATTGTGTGTTATAAAATAGAGCAGTGATGGACAGTCAGTGTTGGTGAGCTGAGCATAGATGTGCTGTATTCATTAAATTATCATCTCGGAACCAGTGACAGGCGGGAGGTTGTTCAGTGATTGTTCGCTTCTGCTGAGTGTTAAAGTCAGGAAAATCAGTAAAGAAACATTGAACACAACTTTATGTCAAACACTTTAATTGGAGGTTGTGCTAAAAAACTTCGGCAGAAGCAGTGTTGAGGTTTTTGTACAGACTTCTGTGCTTCCTCCAAGCTTGGCAGCTTAATTCTCAGTGCCAGCTCCGTTCCCTCTGTGGTCCTATCAGTCTTTGATGTCATTAAGATAGGAAAATCTCTTATAAGTGTTGGACTTGTGTTTTGTTCAAAGTTTGGGGTTTTTTTAAATTCTTTGTACATGAAATAGAAAAGGTGGAGTGTAATTCTGGTTATTCCTTTTTCCATTAAGGTTTACTCTGTTTTCCATGCCATCACTCCTGATTATGGTGATGTGAGAACAAACCAGAGCCATATGAATAATGATGATACTCAAACAGGTGCTTGCCTGGTAAGTTTTTATTCTTACCTGTGTTTTGTGATACGTGTGCTGTGGAGTGCTGGCTTACTAATGGTGACCTTGCCAGTTGTACCTGTGTATGTCTGCTGACTGCCCAGAGGAAAACCAACTACTTGCAGGAGAGTTAACCTTCTCTGTTCCTCCTTGGTGTGATGGTGGTGGTGGTAGAGGGTGGTTCTGAGGACTGGTGGTGCCTCTGCATTGTGAATGGGAGCTGAGGGGTGCATGAAAGTATCAGCCTCTCTACCCAGTCCCTCACCTATGCTCACACTTCCAGTGCTGGTAGTACTGGTGGGTGATGTGTTTGTCCAGATCTGTCTCCTAGGTAAGTGGAGTGCAGTAATTAGCAGCTGGGTCCAATGGATGGAGGCACAAGAGATGATGGTGCAGAGTGTGCAGACTGGGAGGGCTCTTGGCCTCTTCCTTCTGCTGGTCCGTAAAATAGGAATCACCCTGCTATTCCAGGGAAGCACTGAGCAGGAAGGGTGAACTGATTGAGGGTGAACAACATTCCAAATCCCAGCTGAGATCCAAAAAATAACGTGGAATCTGAGTGATTTCAGAGTTGAGACTTATTTTTTTTGCAGTTACTGAGGTGTGGTGAGATGCTGGGGTTTATCTTTGGCCTATAGAAGGGAGAAACTGGAATAGCAAACAGCCAGAGGTGAGCTGCTCATTCACAGCCCAGTGAGTGTAGCAATACCAAGGATAAGCAGAACCACAGTCCTAAAAATGCAAGACGTTCTCTCCAGTCTGCATGAATAAATGATGGATGAAATGACTCCTGTATTGTAAATGGAATTTATAATGTTAATGATATAATACAGTCTCTTGCCACAACAGGTCCGTTCCCAAGTTGTATATAAAGTCTCTTTTGTCTTTTTAAGATGCTTGGAAAGGAGCCCAATGCCTTATTCTTTAGTGCAAATAACTGTAAGGTAAGCAGCCTCATACATCGAATATTGCTGACACACGAGACCCTTCAGCCATATGTACCTGTCTGCTAAGGCCTCCACTAATTTGCCACCAACTCCCAGGCAAATAGTGAGAGAAAAGAAAATGAAGGGGGTTTGAGTGCACATTACATTTGACGCTGTGAAAATGTAGAAAACCTTTGTTTTATAGCCTGACAGGCTACGCTGCTGTGGCTGTCCAATTTTGTCACTGATTCCACTGTTGTATCAAACAAGAACTCCCTTTGCTATGGAGAAATCCCATCACATTCCCTTCTCGTTATTTTAATCCCCAAAATAGCACAGAGCGGGGGAGGGATGGGGCTTTTGGAGCCCAGTATTGTTGCTGGCCAAGAGAGAAGGTAGTTATGTGATAAAAATGGGTGGGTTTAGGCTTTCCTCACACCTTTCACCCTGCAGTGAGATTTGTTACGACACCTGGAGAAGCAAAATGACAAAGGAGCCTTCAGGACTGTCTGAAACTCTGCTCTGCATCTCGAATCAGTGCGTGGTTTTCAGCTGGTTTCTGTGTGATAGTGGCCAAACTCCAATTCCCTGCCAGAAGGGCTGGGAAGATGGTGATGCAAATCTCCAAAACCCAGCTCTGCTCTTATTTCTGCGCAAGAAGGCTGAGCGCCTCCTTTATACTTTGTTTTATTTACATTTGGGACTTTTCACAAAAGCCAATTATAGAGCAGAATTGGTTGGTGAGACCATTAATTTTATTACCACTTAAGTGTTGGTTCTCTTGCTACCCCAGCCTCCGCAAGGCTCCTTACACATCACTCTCGTAGATGAGATGTCTGCTTCCTCATCTTTATAAAACCAAATAACATACCTGGTAAGTGCCAATGGAATTTTTTCACCCCCCCCTTCCTTCTGTCTGCAGCTCCCAGGGACTGTAGGCTTAACATTTTATCTGGCAAGTGAGCAAATATGCATAAAGCCAGGCTGCTGTTGACTTCTCTGCAGCTGTGGGGCTGTGGACTCAGCCTGGCTGCAGCGGTCTGTCCCATCAGGCAGTTTTGTTGCTTTTGGTTATTTAGCTGTGTCAGTGCTTGTAAATAGGTAAAATCAGACTAGAATTTGAAGTAAACAAGAGAAATCAGGAGCCCTACTTGTACTGTTTGAAGAGGTCACTTTTTTTGCAGACAGAAGTGTAATTTTAAAAGTTTTTCACATGAATCGAATGCTGTCTGCGTGCCAGCGACAGGACCCGCATGGAAACCTCTTGAAAGAGCACAAGTGGCTTTCCTCTGAAAGAGAAGTGCCTTTTGGTTAACCTTCCCACAAGTAAAGTGTCAAGCTCATTGGACAACTTTTCCTGTTTGGAAGCATTAGCTGATGTACAAATGTTTCTATCTTAAAGAAGATGACCTTTTTTCTGAAGATGATGATCATCTTACAGAAGATCTGTGGGTACTTGCTGGGATGATTTCTCTCTGTATTATTCCAATAATGCTCTGTTCTCGTTGTGTAAACACCTCTGTGCTAACAGATGTCTGCACTTAATGGGTCTTCAGTGCGGAAGCTCTCAGAAGCTTGAAATTATTTTCTTAAATACCAAGTTTAAGTTTTGCATGAGAGATTTTTTTTATTTTCTGTCTTGCTGTGGTTTGTGTTATGTGATTGCAAGTTCTCCAGACAGTTAAAGTGCCACCCTGGTCCCCAACACACAGGACCAGCTTTGTGTCCGAGCCTGAGGATGAGTTGTATTGTCCCATCTGCAGGCAGAGCCATGGGAGGGAAGTCTGAAACTCCCTCTTTTGACTCTGCTCTTGCTCACAGCCCAAAGGCTGATTTCTTCTGCAAGATGCAGCATGTTGTGTTTGTCCTTTGCAGTTACTATTTCACAGAGGACTTTACATCTGCAAAGTAAGAATGGTGTACCTAGTGTGGAGGGCAAACTTGGGTTTTGGTTTTGTTCCTCACCCATCATCTTCAATATTTTTCAAGTGTCCTTTGGCATAGCTGCAGGAGGATTAACACCTTAAATTTCTACTTCTGGTTGAAGTTACAGAACTATTAATTGGGCTTTGGTTAAAGGAGATCCAGGACTGAACCTTACTGACATTCTCAGTCCATAGGGAGGTGGTACCGTTTCTGGAGCTGGGTTGGGAAGCCAATGATGTTCTATCTTAAAAAAAAAACAAAACCAAAAAACAACAAACAAAACCCCAAACCCAGCCAACCAACACTCAACCAAGGGAAAAATCCCCAACCCAAAAAAAGGTCTGGTGCAGTGGTGTAGCACCAGCAGGTCATCATTCTTGGGCTGCTTTGAGCTTCACTGTGCTCTTCTGAGGGTATTTTCCATGTGAATTCCATGCTGCTGCTTGGCACGTTCCTGCCTGATTGCAATGAAAGTGCATTTGCAGGGGCTCTGCTGGGTGCAGAGTTTGTCTGGGATGTGGCTTGATGAAGTAGTAAATTTTCTATTGCTTAATCTAATATTCTAGAGAAAAACACTAGAGCAGGGAAAGGAGACTGTTGTTTCACCTTCCAACAGTGCCATTAGAGATCTTGATCTTGTTACAGTCTGTTCTGTGCTATTACTTGTAAGAACAGTAACAGATGAGGATTTTAAATATATGGCAGTATAAAGAAAGAGCAAGTGTCAGTAACAACGGGCAGCAACTGACTGCACTAAGGAAAGGGAAGCATATTTATGAGTCTTAAATGAGTGGATCTGGTCCCTGTGAGCTCTATACTCAAGATACTACAGATAAGCAGCTTTTTCTGCAAAGGTGCTTCGTGGCACCAGCTCAGGGGAGGCTGCAATGGGCTGGGACAGCTGAGGTGCCTCTGGAGAAGCATCCTTGGGCTACCTGGCCTTCTATTGCTGCAGGCTCATGTGGAAATGGCCTTTCAATGCAAGACCAGTGCTTAATACATCACTCAGGTTTTGTTCATTGTCTACAGTTAGTAGTCTAACCTAGGTTCAGCAAAGTAATTGGGAGAAATAATTAACAGCTCTCAGTGCTGAGGCAACCTCTCTCTCCTTCCCCTCTCCCTCCCCATGTGGTGCACCTTGGTAGTGACTCAGAAAACACAAGAGGACGTTAGGAATCAAAAAAATAAGTCTTTACCTGTAATTAACTGGGCACACAAGAAGGAAAACGTGGTGATCAAGCAGCAATTGAGAGTTGCTTTACTGGAGGAGGATACACCAGAATCAAACGCTCATGGCAAAATGTCCCTTTAAGTTGTGGTTCTTTTATAACATTTAATCCAAACAAAAATAAAGTCTCTACCAAAAGAAGTATTTGAATTGTACACTCTATGGACAGGTGTGGGTGAGACACTGCACTCCTCGTGTACCGTGTGCCCCATGGCCCCTCCGAAAGTGCAAGAAAACAAAACCCGGCAATGGAAATAGAAAAATCAACGCAGCAACTACAGTCGTAGGCAACGGTCTGTGCATGGCCAGGCCTGGCCGATGGTGGGACATGGGACTATGCAGCAAGGATGGACCGGAGTCCCCTTCCCCTCCCTCCCTCCCCCT
>VZRW01008807.1:0-32164 GCA_013398125.1 Aegotheles bennettii
GGCACCGGCCGGGCGAGGGGCGCGGGCGCTGTCGGGGCTAACGCCGCTCTTGTCCCCGCAGGAGTGCCGGATCGCCCACCCCATGGTGAAGTGCACGTACTGCCGGTCCGAGTTCCAGCAGGAGAGGTACCGCGGCCGGGCGGGGGCAGCCCGGGGGCAGAACCGCCGGGGAAGGGCCCCGGCACGGAGCAGCCGGCGGTGCCGGGGGAGGAGAAGGCTCCGGGGGGAGCTGAGAGCCCCTTCCAGCGCCCGGGGGACTCCGGGAGAGCTGGGGAGCGACCTGTGAAGGGGCAGGGAGCGATGGGCGCGGGGAGGCGGTTTCGAGCTGAAAGAGTCGGTTTGGGGTGAACACCGGGAGGAAACTCTCACCTGTGCGGGTGGTGAGAGCCTGGCACGGGCTGCCCAGAGAAGCTGTGGCTGCCCCCTCCCTGGCAGTGCTCAAGGCCAGGTTGGATGGGGCTTGGAGCACCCTGGTCCGGTGGGGGTGTCCCTGCCCATGGCAGGGGGCTGGAACTGGATGGGCTTTAAGGTCCTTTCCAACCCAAACCACTCCGTGACTCTCTGATTTGCTCACTCACCACTAACAGCTCGGCACGGGCTGCGGTCACACGTGTTTCCCAGTAGTACACGGGGAAGCCTTGCAGGGTGTCCGAGTTCAACATTGTGCAATTTTATCTTTAGCAAAACGAATACAATATGCAAGAAATGTGCCCAGAACGTGAAGCAGTTTGGAACGGTGAGTAGGCTCTTACCTCTGAATATGAAGTTCGTTCCCGTGTTAAATGTAAAGATCTGTTCTGGACCTAAACTTCTTATCTTCTTTTGGGAAAAAAATGACCTTTCAGAAAGTTGATGAAAATTACTGTCAGCTCCTGATTTCCTTTATGGCTTACAGTTTCTTTTTTAAAATGGAAATCCATTTTGATTGTAAGTAGCTTAACAGTCACAAATAACTGCAATATAGCTATATGTATGTTGTTTCACTTTACGCATGTAAAGTAATCCTTTGCATGTCCTCATAAGCGCACACCTGACAGCAGAAAGACCTGGCTGGGTTTGTAATGAGTGGTAAATGTGGTAAGTAGTAAAGGTGCCGTGTTAGTTGTATGCAGGTTGCTTTGCATTTTCTCACCTTGAATTTCAGCTCCAGCTCTGTTAGAAAAATTAATTCTTTTGATGTATGCTGCTGTATACAAACTGTATCTGAACGCCCCGCAGGTACCAGTTTATAGAAGGTATCAAGATAATCTCGTGAAACAAAAGTGCATCACTTCTGTGTACTGGGCATAAAGCGTGTTAGATGGAATTCAGCTTATTGAGAGCAGTAACAGCTGTTGGTGCGTAGCCACACATTTGGAGAATGTAAATGTAAGCTGAACAAAGAGCATTCTTTTAAAAGCTTAAAGCGTAGCAAAATGAAGTGCAGGACAGATCCAACCATGCTTTGATCGGTAGCTCATCGGAGAAGGAACTGTGTTGGAGATAATCAGCCATTTTTAACCTGACAGCAGTTCTATTTTCCAGCAGTGTGTTATTCTAGTTGAGTGTATGATATAAAAGTTGATAAAATGACCTGATGGTATCTGAAGTTGTTTGGTTTTTTAAGTTTCCTGCAGAATTGCGGGGATCAGGATACTAATCTTGGAGCTGTATCAGATCCCTGAGTAGTGCAAGGTAGGGGGATCTTGTCAGAAACTTCAGTCTAAAAAAAAGAGTTGGTTATTTTTCTTCTGAAGTTTTAAAAGTGATCTTGTTAGTAGTGTGGTAAAACAAAGAGAAAATATCATCATGCTTAAGAAAAAAAGGGGCAGGGGTAGAGGTGTGTTTTGGAAACCTCTACACTTGTGTCACGTTGTGTGTGTTTTTTTCATTGAATATGTGCCTGGGTTTTAATGGAAAGTCCAGACTGTTTTTGACCATTGAAGGAGCATCGTTTTAGGGGAAAGGTTTAGTACTGAGGATAGAAGCACTAGAAAAAATGTTCTTTATGTCAGGTTGTATGAAGTAGTTTAGGAGCATCGTTGTGTGATTTGAAATACCTGTGTTCACTGAAGAAACTGAAAATGTATTAACTTCAGTTTGTCTGTTTTTCAGCCCAAACCTTGTCAGTATTGTAACATCATTGCAGCATTTATTGGCACAAAATGTCAGCGTTGCACCAACTCAGAGAAGAAGTATGGCCCACCTCAGACGTGTGAACAGTGCAAACAGCAGTGTGCGTTTGATCGGAAAGAGGAGGGCAGGCGGAAGGTAGGGTTTGTTCCACAGCTGGAACGGCTGGCAACAGGCAAGGTTCCTCCTTTATAAGAGAGAGACTAAGAGGGCTGTATCTTAAGTTCACTGATCTTAAAGTTACTGTGCTGTGCTTTACAATATTTGAATTAAATTTTGCAACTTGCAGTTGTTACGTTAGCTACTGAGGTAGCTTACTTTAAATTAAACCACTCTTTTTAAAAATAAGTGGTAGTTGGGGAACAGAGGTTAAGCAGCTGAAAAATTCCTAGTACTTTGATTTTTTTCTTTTGTAATTATTATTTTCATTTTCCCATCCACTGGATCTTACGTATGTCCATAACTTGAATCTGTCACTTTACCTCTTCTGATCTGCCTGCCTTGCCTTAAAGTACAGCACCAGGGAGGTTGACTGTTCTGAGCAGCCCTTTGTGTTCTGCTTTCTCAAGTAGCTTTGGTGAGTGCCACCTTCTCATTTCAGAGGGTGATGAGGAAATGGCCTCAAAAGCCTCTTGCCTAAACCCAAAAATAATGCGTTTTTTACAGAAGAGTTTACTTGGTACAACTAACACACTGGCTGGACATCTAGATCCTGCCTGGAATACAACGGGTTAAGAGAGGCTGCGTGGTGTCTAAACTAAAAATGATTCATCCCTTTAAAAAGTTATTGTCACTTCTGTGACATAGAGCAAGTCCAACATTTGCTAAGACTGCTTTCTGATGTAACTTTAAATGACAAAAAGAAGTGGAATAAGGTTCATTTTACTGAAAGATAACGTATATATGTTGGAGATGTGGTAGTGCTGTTTCATACCAAAGAGGTGTCTGAATTTTTCTCAGAGATGGAGTGAAACAATTTTTTCTTGCAAATACTGAAGCACATCTTTCTAGTGCAAGTATACTTGAAAAAAAAAACCTGCTGTGAATTATTTCCCAAAAGGTTGATGGCAAGTTGTTGTGTTGGCTCTGCACACTGTCCTACAAGAGAGTGCTACAGAAGACAAAAGAACAGAGGAAGAGCCTAGGATCTTCACATTCTAACTCCTCATCTTCATCTCTTACTGAGAAAGACCAGCATCATTCAAAACATCACCACCATCACCACCATCATCATCGTCACAGCAGCAGCCATCATAAGTAAGTATGTCAAAATTAAAATAGATGTTGGTACCTCTTTCTCTTCTGTGTTCTGTTAGTACTGAGATCAAATCAAAGGAAATAAGAAATGCCGTTTAAAATATGGAATGTTGTTCTTCCATGGTCTGTCAGAATCCTTGTGTTCTTACCGTGTGAATGAAGGGAGATCAGCAAGAAGCAGAAATTCTTGGTGATGGTCAAACTAGCTGATTTTAGTAGCAAGTCTAAAAAAAGAAACGCACAGAATGGCTGCAGAGCAAATTGCTTGGGGGTAAACTTGAGTTTGGCTTTCTAAGCAGTAACTGCTGTGTGGTAACTGCTGTTTTACATGCATTTACGGGGGGCTAAAGGTGTGTTAGCAATGAGCAAGGAACAGCTACTTCACTCAGAACCTTCACCCGAACTTACTTCATCCTGACTTATTTGTGTGCACATACTTGCAGTTAAATGGCAGAAGCAGCAGTGTGGGATCTCCCTCAGTCTACGACCAGTTTGTATCTGCTTGTTTTTATACTCAAATCCCACTGGAATAGGTGGTTTGTGAGTGGCTCTCATACAGACATAGGACAATATCACGGTCAGCTGGATTACTGGCAGCCTGATAACATTTCACACAGTTTTGTCCCATCTTTTGCAACTTTTCTTACCGTGCCATCTATGGCCATGGGATAACCAGCTTACCAACTTTAATGTACATACTGGTTTATCTGGTTATAAATCCCAGCGCTGCTTTGGTTTTTATGCTAGTGTAATAGTAGTTGTGATTTTTACTTCCATGGGTAAGCTTATGGCAGCGTAACTTTAGAACTACTTAGATTATTTTTATGTTTGTGTTGGACAGTGCTGCGATGGTAATGACCCTGACCCCAGACACACAAACACTTTCATTCTAAGCTTTGCTTTTCCAGTGCTTAGAATTTTCCATTTTGACGTAAACTTGCCTGGCTAAGTGTGGCTTAAAAATAAAAGCAAAGTAAGCTGGAGTGACACTGGGAATGAGGAGAATACTCTGTATGTACTTTCACTTAAAAAAACACAGCTAGTCCTTTTTTTTAGGAACTTGAAGATTATGCTTGTCATGCAGAGAGTCATTGTACTGTTCCTATTCTCTCACATCTCTGCTGAAAATTAAGTTACAGCAAGCTAAATGTAATTTAATCCATGTGGCAGAGATACAGTAAGGATTAAATAAAAAGAAAGTTGGAGTTCTAATATACTCAAGAGTTACAGAAGCAGCATATCCCTACACAGATCACAATGTTCCCAATTTGGCACCTTTTTTTCTGTTGACTGCCATGGGTCCATTGCTTCTGGTCCAATAAATACGACTCTTCTTCCCTGTCCATTTCAGTTATTGTTAAGATGACACAGCAGAGACAATGAGGTAGAAACACAGATTCGTTGAACTATTTCACTTACTGCAATCCTCTATGTTTTGCTATTCCTATATCCATAGTGTTTATTAAAATTGCTTTTGAATATATTGAAAACAAACCTTTAGACTTGAAAAGCAGTTATTTTCAGGGGTGCAAAGCTTAGCTTTGCTCTTACGCCATCACGTAAGTACTACTTTAGTCAATGTTCATATTGCAGTATGGGGGTCCCAGGAATGCTCTTTTAAACCAGCTCACTGAGTACAACATTAGCAATGTAAAGTTCACAAAAATTGTGAGACACCAGAAAGAAGGTTTAGCTGTAAGTCTGGAAGTCTTCCCCATGTGCCTTACAACAGTGTAAACATTTAGCTAAGAAATATTTTTACAGCATCCTGACATAGTAAAGAGTGATCACGAACATAACAAATATTATGACTGTCCTATGAAAATTTATAATTGATCGTTTGTTTTTCTTTTTTTTTTAATTAAAAAAAAAGGGGGGGATAGATTTTTCTCAAGTACAGATACCATTCACATAAACTTAGAAATAATGGCATGTTTGGTCAGTTACCAAATACATTTCACATATTTCAGAATCAGCAGTCTGAGTCCAGAACAAGATCAGGGACTATGGAAACAGAGGTAAATATGATATTATATTAATTTCCTTTTAATTTATCTTGCAGTTTTCATTTAAAGGACTTTTTTTCTTTTTTCTTGCATTTCTGGCATTCCAGCTAGGAGCATGAGTTAGTTACTTGATGTGTACCAAATGGTGATATTAGAGAGTTATATAGTATGAGGCTTTAGGTTTACATTTTGTTTGATTTCAGCCATAAATCCTCTGCAGCTATTCAGAATGAAACTCCAAAGAAAAAACCCAAACTGGAATCCAAGCCATCAAATGGAGATAGGTAAAGTTATATTTTTGTAAAGCTGAGCCATTTCAACCAAATAGAACACTGATTTGTGGCCAGTTGCTTCTTTTTTTGGTTTGTTTGTGGTTTTTTTTTGGTCTGAGGAATGAGGGACGTGAAACTATTGCCCAGCCAGACAGGTTACTGGGTGGCATCTGAGTGCTGTCAGTCAACAAAGGGACTTTATTAACAGAAAACTGGCACTGTGTTCCTGCTTCTAAGCTGTTTGGGGCAAAATTAAGTAAAGCTTGCATACAAGGCAGTGGTTATCAATGAAACAGTATTCCCTGACATTGGTGTTTTGTCAATTAGAAGTAGGGTTGAACCTGCCGTTTTAAGCTGGCCTAGTATCTAGAGAAGTCTCTTGGACCTTAATGTGTGAGACTGAATCTTTATTCAGTTGGAATAGAAGTAAAAGTGGCTGCTTCAGTCAAAAGGTATTTGTCCCCCGCAAAGCTAATACTTAATTGTATTTCTGCAGGTGTATGTAATGTGTGCCATTAGTAAGATAATTTGCCAGTTGCATCCATTTCTGTCAGGTACATACTTATTTTGCATTAGTCCTTAAGGATGTTTGTGGAATTATTAATTACCCAATTTGAACTTTAAAAAAAGTTACTGTTCTTTCCTACTCATGTTGCAAGTAACTATTTTTTTTTATTTTTAGTAGCTCTATAAATCAATCAGCAGACAGTGGGGGAACTGACAACTTCGTCCTCATAAGTCAGCTGAAAGAAGAAGTGATGTCACTTAAACGTCTTCTGCAGCAAAGAGATCAGACTATTTTAGAAAAAGATAAGAAGGTAAAACTTGCACCTGCTTAATAAGAGCTATATCATTTTATTTTCTATTTTGTAGACTCCTATTAGTGTCAAAATGGTGGCATAAAACAAAAACTAGATACAATTTTTTTATTTAGCAACTAATCAGATCTTACCATTGAAAGGACAAGTTTGAGATGTTTGTACCATGAATATATTTTGAGTATAAGTCAAAGAGGAATTAATCTTTCCTCACTTCAGCTGTCCAGAAGCTAACCACATGGTTCACTGTTACTCAGCCTGCGTAGCACAGATAATGGATAAAATACCAGGCAGTGGTTTGTATGTTTTATATATTTTAAATTGAGTCATGACAAAGGTCCTGGATACCTACATAGTCTGCTGGGCACACAGGATAAGAGGATGATTAAGAATAGTAACTGTTCTGAGTTTAATGTAGTTTTTGTTTAAACTAAAGCAGTTTCTGAGTTGGTGTCCAAATTTGTATATACAGTGTAGAATGGTTTGGGTTGGAAGAGACCTTAAAGATCATCCAGTCCCAACCCCCCTGCCACGGGCAGGGACACCTCCCATCGGACCAGGTTGCTCCACGCCCCATCCAACCTGGCCTTGAACACTGCCAGGGAGGGAGCAGCCACAGCTTCTCTGGGCAGCCTGGGCCAGTGTCTCACCACCCTCACAGGAACTTCCTCATATTCAGTCTAAATCTACTTTCTTTCATTTTGAAACCATTTCCTCTTGCTCTTGTCCTATCACTCCACGCCCTTATAAGAAGTTCCTCTTGAGTTTTCCTGTAGGCCCCTTCAGGTACTGGAAGGCTGCTATGAGGTCTCCCTGGAGCCTCCTCTTCTTCAGGCTGGACAACCTCAACTCTCTCAGCCTGTCTTCATAGCAGAGGTGCTCCAGCCTCCTGATCATTTTTGTGGCCCTCCTCTGGATTTGCTCCAACAGCTCCATGTCCTTCTTCTGTTGGGGGCCCCAGAACTGGACACAGTATTCTAGGTAGGGTCTAATGAGAGTA
Source organism: Aegotheles bennettii (assembly GCA_013398125.1). Classification (NCBI taxonomy): domain Eukaryota; kingdom Metazoa; phylum Chordata; class Aves; order Caprimulgiformes; family Aegothelidae; genus Aegotheles; species Aegotheles bennettii. Next base: position 7,466 of record VZRW01008807.1, read on the forward strand.
GAGTGGGAAAGTCACCTCCCTTGACCTGCTCACTCTTCTTTTGATGCAGCCCAAGATACCGTTGGCTTTCTGGGCTGTACAGCAGACACAAAAAGCTCACCTTGAGCTTTTCATCAACCCATGTTGAGCTTTTCATCAACCATCTGGTTGGCTAGATGCTTTTAAGACACTGTCTGTAACAATGGCTCCAGAATGTCTGACAGTGGCCTGTCAAAACACTGATGGTTAAGAAAGGCTCATTGGTCCTGAAAGGAAAATGATTCCTTTAAACCATAGTTCAGTATCTTCGTTTCTATACTTAAATGTGTCATGTAAAGTATATTGAACCTTTTTTGTTTATATCAGTATTATAATATACCTGGTGATGGAAGTAGTTGCTATTTCAAGCTTTCAGGTGCTTGATGTGAAAGAGCTGAGCAGTTTGTCATGGGTTCTCTTTAGGGAGTTTCTTCAAAGGACAGACATTAAGGTTCTCTTACAAAGCCAGTGAAGATCATGAATCAGTAGGAAATTCACTTACTTATGTTTATATCTGATCTACTGGGCAAAGCTAACAAGAGGGTTAGGTAAGGAAATGTCACCTCTTTCTGTGTAACAGTGGCAGTAACCTCTTTTGTGCTGTTTCCATAGGGAGCGCATCTAATAATTTTAATATCCCCATTGCTTAAGTTATGTATCTGACCTCAGAGTTCTTTGAACTTAAAGACTCCTTTGGGCATGATTTACTCACTTCCAGAACATCACTTAATTTCTTTTGCTGCTGGGAGCAGGGAGAAAATTGAATACCTTGTTACAGTGTTTCCATAGCTGAAAAATCTTGAAGGGAATTCACTGCAGAATTTTTTTTGACTGTGAGATAGCAAATGTAAAGCCATGTACTGGGATAAAAGCCTGAGCCAGACCTGTGGGAGATTCCTGCTGAGGTCTTGTCCCAAGTTCTGTGTTGGGACAGCATTTGTTCAGTTTATGGCACTTCAAAGGAAAAACCTTTGAAATGTGTAACATATGGCAACAAAAGCAAGCAGGTACACCAGCTTCACAGACAATCCTCGTTCATCCTTTTGTGTTCTGAGTGAAGATCTCAGCCATGTCGTGGCCAGTGCTTGTTACTTGCAGTACTGCCCTTGTTTTGTGTGACAAGACATGACCATGGGGCCCTGTAACTTGATCATTAGGAGGGGACCACAATTTGCTAAATGTTCATGGGTAGGGTGTTTGCTCACCTAGTTGCATATTTTACTATGGTGCAATGCTACCTCTGGTTCTTTTGATACGTGGTTTGTGGTATGTGGCTTTGTACTGGATCCCCTGGAATTTACAACAGCCATAAGTACATATCTTGAGCAGCACTTTATGTATGGTGAGGTATGTATCCTTGTATACCAGCACTTGATTTTAGGACCATTTTATTGACAGTTCTGAATACCTGGTTTCACTGCGCGTGGTTTGACACACACTGAGGTTGGTAATAGCAATCCCGGTAGTTGTTAGAGGAGTGTGTGCTCTAGTTTGGTATAGCAGGCTGCTTTGCTAGCAAAGAGGCTTCATTTCCTGATAAATCCATGTTGACTGGAGAGGTTCCAAATAGCCAGGTGAATCTGGGGTGCTTGGAGGAACTAACCTTTTTAAGGGGGTGGTTCCTAAAACTTGTGTGCCCATATGCAACACACTGTTAGTGGTTCACCCAGCTGCACATGCTTCCAGCAGCAGCATCCAGCTGCTTGCCTCAAAGAACCTGTCACAGTTTAGAAACACCTGCTTTGGTGTATGTCATCTGGCTCTCTGCCTGTCTCAGGAGAGACCCAGTGGCAGCAATACTACACCATACATTCAGAATTGAATCATAAGTTAAGCAATTTTAATTACACATTTCTAATAGCACAATTTAATTCACTGTTGTGGATTGAGAAGCCATGGAGCTTTGGAGTGGATGCTTCCGTTTAGGACAAATTGTAGCATAAAAGAATATGAAGGGATCCTTTCTGTTGCCCTTGTATGGAAGATTTTTCATGTGTTACCATATCATTTAACTGAAGGTTGTGTATCTCACAGCTGAAAGAACAGCTGAGATTATAAAGCATTAGTCTTGTATTTGATTTTGTTGTTGTTGAGGATTAATGTTTTTTTTTAATACCAAATCCTGAGCAAATAATGGTTATATAAGTACAGTTGTTTTCTTCAAATAAAGTAGACATACTTACTTTTCAAGCTGCTTATCAAATGCTGAGCTGCAATACTACAATAATAAATAAATATAGTGATTCCTGAGGCTTGCATAAAGATTTTGTGGATTGGTTAGAAGATGTAATGCTGCAGCAGTCCAAGGAATCTTCACAGAATTTGTCTTTTCAGTTGACAGAACTGAAGGCAGATTTCCAGTACCAGGAGTCTAACTTAAGGACAAAGATGAACAGTATGGAGAAAGCTCACAAGGAAACTGTGGAACAGTTGCAGGTGAGTAATTGGTTATCGGTATTTGATAAATACTTCAGATGGAATTGTGTGCTGAGGCTGTTCACTCACAGCAGTGAAATAGCACCATATTCCTGAATGATCATCATCACATTTAACTTTGGATGCGTTGATGTGTTGTACAGCAGTTCTGCAGTCAACAGATAATCTCCATATGAATAAACTTGCTGTAAGAATTGCTTTTTAACTTTGAGAGGCTTACCTCACATGCTTTCTCAAAGGTTGTGTTATTTTTTATGTCTGTTCTCTGATATGTAATGAATTATCAGCGTGCTGTTGACCTGATTTAACGCACTGACAGTGTTTTGTTAAAACATACTTTATCAGGAGGAAAGCCTGAATTAGTTGCCTCACAAATCACAGACTGAACAGATGCTCAGTGCAATACCTCACATGCTAAATTTTGCAGTATGGGAAATGTGGTTACAGTTTCTTTTAAAGATGGAATATGCATATCAAAAAGCATCTACAGATCTTTGAAAACTGATCATCATCTTTGAATATTCTCAGCATGTACAATTTGAGAATTTGTTTCATAAATGCAGTGAGAAATTAGTGCATGACGCTGCTATCTGAGACACTTCAGTAATTCATAAAACTTTTTTTGTCTGTATTGCAGGCCAAAAACAGAGAACTGCTCAAGCAGGTTGCGGCATTGTCAAAGGGTAAAAAGTTTGATAAAAGTGGGAGTATACTAACGTCTCCTTGAGGAACTGGTTATTCATGGGGTTTGCTACTCAATGTAAATTTGAGTAATTCTGTGAAGCTCTTAAAATCCTGTGTAGTGGAAAGAATATTTTTGCACACCAGATTAGTTGGCATGTTTCCTACACATTTTTATAATTAATATGCAGCTTTTTTTAGTTACTGTTCAGATGAAATACTTCAACTGGCTTGAAGAATGTTTTTATTTTTTTGATATTGGAAACTTTTTGCCAGCAATAGTATTAAACAATTGCATAGAGAACATAGCAGTGCTCTCTTTAAAAGGACAACATGCAATAACAAACTAGGTGTACTTTTTACAAAGCAGCAACTGACTCTTTTAAACTACACTGATGTCAGCCAAAAGTTTATGAATCTGCGGTGACACTGAACACTGGTTTCTGGCAACTGATCTTTCACTTTGTATCAAAATACAAATTTAGAATGGAAATCATGGTGCTCTCAAGCGAAACTTAAAAAAAGAAGGCATATATGTAAGTGTAAATACAACTGTAATGGTTATATTCTTAGTTATGACAAGTAATTAGTGTTTTACATTCTTGTGATAGGGATTTACGGAAAGATTATCTATTGTACAGTAACAGAGGCAGTGTGGTTTTTGTAAGATTTACTGTAGATTTTTCTTGCAAGTGCCTTTCTCCAACTGTTTATTTATAGGAATGTTGGTATTTTGTACATAAGGTTTTTATGTTTTAAAATCATGTTTAATAAATGTTTTATGTAAATATAAATGTGTGTACAGAAGAATCTGAAACAAAGATCAAAGTGGCTCGTGCAGTGCTTGAAGCAGCATTAAGAGCTAGCTAATTGATGGACAGTGAGTACTGGCTTTAGGTAACCTTTTTAGCTTGTGTCTGTGAGGTGTAGAATTCTGTTAGTGCTGCTCATGCCAAACGCTTCCTGAACAAAAAATGGAATGTTTTTTGCCACACTGGAGTTTAGTGGTTTGTTTATGTATTTTTTTCCCATTTGGCACAGCGCTAATTTTAATTCCGTAGCAGGCATTGTACTCCCAATGTTACATCCTTAATAAGTGATACACACTCAAAGTTTTAAAACAAATTATTCCCCATTGTCTGATTTAATGTACTTCGTTGTAACTTACGGTGATGATTCTTAATGAATTGCAAGTTTCTCATCCCCCAGTAAGGATGCACAATGAGAAAAGAGTAGCCAAAACTAATGGTCTTGAAATGAATTAGGGGGGTGGATGTGATGTCAAAGGGTGGGCTGATATAACGTTTTGGGTAGATTTTGATTCTAAATTACATCAGTTTAAGTTTAGCTCTGCTCCTAATGGACGTTAAGGCATATTCAGAAATTTATATTAAACATAATTTAGTATACCCCAAGGTCTCTGTTCAGGAAGGTGAGATAGAAACCAGCATAAAGTGGAGTAGACTTAAATAAAGGTTTAGTTCAGCTCTGGGTACTGATTGGTAAGAGGGTAGCTGCTAATATTTCAGTAAGCTTAATAGTGTGCAATAAGCTGCACACCTTTTAATTAAAGAACTAAAATCTGAAGTTACTTGGCTGTCCACTCGTGTACTGAACTACGAATACCTTTTCAGTAGTACAAACAAGTTTCAGCAGTGACAGACTACTGAATAGTTTGAAAAAAATCAAACAAGCTTGTTTCATATGGTATACGTGTATTTTTATACCCTGAAATCAACTTTGTATGTTTATAAATGCTCTTCTTCAAACTTGCTCAGCTTGGCTAGAGAATACTGCTCTCCTTTGGGGATGTTATTAATTTTTTTTTATATACCAATTTTTTACTTTCATTAAATCAGAGTTAGTATTTTGATACTGTTGTGTTTTTTTCTAGTTGAATGGCAATGATGAAATTGGTTTTAAAACACAGAAAAGCATAGCAGATTAAAATGCTTGAATTAAAATCACTTAATGATACCTGTTCAAGCTGCAGTAAGGACATTTTAAAGGAATAAACCAAAGTTCTGTATTAGAAGTAATTGATTTTATAAATCCCAGTCTGAAAAATTTTTAGGGGCTTCACAGTGTTTAGTTCTAATTAAATACCTGTGGGTTTTCTTCCTTAATCTCATTTTTAACATGAATTTTTTAAAGTTGTAAACTAGCCAACTGACTCCCATTCCTGAAAATAGTGTCCTGGAGCTGTAGATTATTGTCATGATAAACTGATGTTCTTTAAACGTGGATCTGCGAGGAGGTTGTTGTACTGTATTGTGCTTTTTAGCCTGTTTCCAGACGTTTATTAGCATTGACCAATAACGGCCATTTTGGCTCAAGTTATTTATGTATTTTAAGCCTGTGAATATTGCAGCCCCCTTTTAGATAGTGTGTCTAAATACGCGTTCTGCAGTGAAGCTGTTCAGCTGTCCACATGTATAGACTATTGAAATACTGTACTGGCACACGTCGGACCGTTGACATTTTGTACCTTTTCTAAATCCAATGTTTCACAATAAAATCTTGTCAAAACATTAGTCTGTCCTTTTAAAATTATTCAGAAATTCATATTTCATGTTAAACCTTCACGCTGTGTCACTCACTAGAGGTCTGTTGCCAAAAAAAGGCAGAATTTAATATTTGTAATTAGATTTTGGGAAGGATTAGACATCTTGGGCTATCTAAAAGCTGTAACAAATTAGGGCTTCAGATTAATTTCTGTCAAGAAAATATTTTTGTTTTCTGCAACAGGATTATAATACATAGCAATCTTTGCTTGTGGAGAAGAAGAAAAAACCTTGAAGTTTAACTGAAATCTAGTAACATTTAATAAGCCTTCAGTAGGCTTTTTATACTCTGATGGACATCAGCACTCATGTTTAAAAGTGTATGTGAATTTCAGTCTTAGTCTGTTAACCATAAGGTTGTTCTTTACATGCATTTTGTATGAGTTTGGTGATTCTGAGTGGCATTGATAATTTCTATGTCTGTCCCCCTTCCTGTGTTGGCACCACACCATCATGCTGCCAGTTGCAGTGGCTCTGGGTGTTCAGAGAACTTGTGCTGTAATTTGTAGATCTCATTTTGTATTTTTTCTCAGCTAAGAGGGATCTTTCCACAATCTAGCAGAATACTTCTCATTTAAGGATTAAAGTTCAAAATAGAAAAAAAAACAAAACAAAAACGCATAAGATTCTGTAGTTTTCTGGTCCAGGCAATTCTCTAGAAGGGGAAATCTTTGCGTTTCAGAGCCCCACTCTTAAAACAGTGTATATTTTATATTAGGTATAATAATTAATAATACACTAATTTAATATTGAATTGTTCTTAGCCCAGAGAAGCTGTGGCTGCCCCCTCCCTGGCAGTGTTCAAGGCCAGGTTGGATGGGGCTTGGAGCAACCTGGTCTAGTGGGAGGTGTCCCTGCCCATGTCAAAGGGGGTTGAAACAAGATGATCGAGATGATCGTTAAGGTCCCTTCCAACCCAAACCATTCTATGATTCTGTGCTTCATTTTAATGCAAATTTGCAATGGCCTTGTTGAAACCATTTATTTTTTAAGCTTAGAGCAAGTCGAAACCACTTAGGCATAAACTGAAGTTTTTATGATTGCAAAGTACAACCTAAACTAAGTTTTTCAAGTGGAGTAAAAGCCATTCATATAATTTTTGTGCCTTTACATGAGTTACTAAATTAATAAGTTTGACTGAAAATACTAGAAGAAAAAATAGAAGATATATTTTCTCATGTATTATGTGCCATTCCTTTAGCTTTCCTCATGGAAAAAGGATTGATGTATAAAATTGCTTCTGTTGAATCCCACAGAAGAAGCAGGGGGAATCAGGCAGGGGGATTACTGAGGTGGAAAGAGAAGATGTTTAAGGTGCTCCTGGGGAAAGAAGCAGGGCAATAGAGGTTTAAGGGCCAGTGGGGAAGAAAAACTGCTGAGATACTATGCTACTCACTTAAGTGATGTACTGAATCACATGGTTGGATTTTTTTGAGACACATTATCCCTACGTATTCAAAAGTGGCAACTCTTAAAGGTAAAATGCAGCATTGCTGAAGGGTGTTTTTTGTTTGTTTTCCTTGTAATGATAATAGAGCCATCAAATCACAGAACCACAGAATGGTTTGGTTTGGAGGGGACCTGAAAGACCACTGAGTTCCAACCCCCTGCCACAGGCAGGGACACCTCCCACTAGACCAGGTTGCTCCAAATTTGAGTAATGAACAGAATAAACAGCTTGATTAAATTGAAATGTAAAGATGCACAACATAAAATCCATCTTACGAGCAGTTAGCTGTGCTGTTTAGGCCTAGAAAAAAATAGGTTAAACTCTTAACAGAGTGCTGTATACCATTGCCATGGCTGGGTAATGGCACAGGTTTCAACATACAACCTGAACTCCTTTTGTCTGTCCTTGTGCATGAGACAGAAATGGCCCTTGGAGATGTCACTCACTAGCGCAGGAATCATTGACATTTCCCCTTGTGTTAACACGAACAGAAAACAAGTCTAGAGTTGCCTGTTTACCTTTACATTTTTTCATTGTCATATGCTGGCACTGTTTTAAGTGACCTTCTCACTCCTGGGAATTTCACTTCAGGATCTCTGCTTCTGGTGGGGAAAGGTGAGTTTGCATTTTGACTGAATAGGGCTAAGTACTGTGGATGCTGAGGTATTAAACGAGCCAGGTGAAAGCAGTGATTTGATTGTAGAGTGTAGATTTCCCTTCCACAAAGGCTTTCTGACTCTTGGGAGTACTTGGATGAGTTCATTTATTTTTAATTGCCAATTCAAAAAGAGGCCCTCAAGCTTCTGAAGAATACTAAAGGCTGAAGATAAACCTGCATCTTCTCTGTATACAAAAGGTTGGTGTTAGAGGCATAAGCAGAAGTCTGCTTTTATAGTGACTTCTTTTGGTTGCAGAAGGCTTGTGGACAAAGCAAAAATTAATTGGACCAACAAATAGGTCAGTTGCTTCGGTCCATGGTGATCTTATCTCAGGCTGGGTCACAGATGTTTGATGTATTCCTACTGTGGGTTCTGAAGGTATTGGAATTTGCAGCCTAAGTTGATTTTTAGCCCCGTTTGTAACACAGGCACCACCACCCCCATTTTAGTAACTTACAGCTATTTATTTTGAACTGAGTGCTGAAAACCTGAACGTGTTTTCCCTTATTTGAATCAAGAGATAAATGTGTTTTGCTTTATTTCAGTAGAAGATGTAATGCATTCACCATTTATCCTTCATCAGGTATATCAACTTGTGTTTTCATTTTATGCAAGTCTTGAGGATCAGTTTTATTTACAGATGTTCCTTGGGAAACTTTTTAAACTTTCTTAGGTTTTTGCACAGTGGTTTACTTTTTGCTGTCACGTGTTAATTTCCCCTTACATTTGTATACTCAGAATTCCACTGCAGCATAAATGATTGAATTATTTCCTGGAATTGTTTTTGTCCAGCCATGGTCTGCTCTTCAAAATATTCTGTGACTATATAGATTAAAATTCAACTTATAAACATTTATTATTAACTAATAAAAATTTGTTGAACCAATTTACTAACAGAAAAGTGTCTTTTCCAGATAGAAATTATTCCATTTGTGAATGTAAAGCAAGGCATTTTCCTTCGTTTAAGTAGGAGAACTGCAGCACTTAGTCTCATAGAATAGAATCATAGAATCATCGAGGTTGGAAGAGACCTTCAAGATCATCCAGTCCAACCCCTACCTACATCACCACTAACCCATATCACCCAGCACCACATCCAGGTGCATCTTGAACACCTCCATGGATGGTGACTCCACCACCTCCCTGGGCAACCTATTCCAATACCCAGTCACCCTTACAGGGAAGGAATTTTTCCTAATGTCCAATCTGAATCTCCCCTGCTGCAATTTAAAGCTGTTTCATAAACTTAACACTTAAATTAGTGTTTACAGGTGTGATGTATTAGAACATAAAAACCCTTCCAAAAAAGGGCAGAGTTGTAAGGCTGTATTTGCTGGGATAAATGAAATCACTGTTGAAAGGCCATTACCTTAATGTAGTTGACTGCAGTGAAGCACTCTAGCAGCATGCATGCAACCTGTCCTGGTGCTGTAGCTGTGCAGGAGGTTACCAGATATAGCTGGAACAGTAATTTCCACCATTGCTTCAGGATCTACAAGAATGCTTGCTACTCACTTACCTGATGCAGTCTGCAGCATTCATTAACCTTATCTTAGTGCAAGATGCCTTTATATCTTATAGAGCCTACAAAAGCTTGTGTGTGAGCACTCGATTCTTCCTGTTACTGGAAAGGCATGAGAATATTTTGCATAAAAAACCCAAATTGCCTTGCAAGATGCAGTTGAAACTCAATTCTTGCATTCCTTGATTGACGTTACTTCAATCTTTCTCCTGTAATAAATCTGTTCCAATTTTTAGGGTATAATTTGTTGTTCATAGTGCTTTTTTCTCTTGTTTTGTGTTAAAGGTAATGATATGTAAAGATTTTTTTAAAAGCAAACACACCTTTGGGTGTCTTTTACCAAAAGAGATGGAATGAAGCTCTTCCCTTACTTTCTAAATGCTAAATTTAGTAAGAGAAACTAGAGCTAAATAGAAATGAGTGCCTACATAAGTTTAGCCACTAGATGCTGCTTAAACCACAGAGTTTCTTGGAATGTCGTTGTAAGTGCTTTCTGTGTACCACCCGGCATCCACAGTGGATAGCTGTTCCTGTCCAATACAACACTGATGCTAAAGTGAGAATATCCTGAATACTGAAATAGTTGTACTTTGGAATGTATTTCAGAAAACTTGACATGCATTTTTTGAAAATTAAGCATAGTGATATTAGGCAAGTTTAATATCGTTAAATATTTTTAAAATATATTTGGAACTATATTGTGTTTCCTCTGATTGTTTTACCTTAAGAAAGAAACACATTTTATAGGCCAAGAGGCTGATCCATGGAATAATGCAGTTTGGCTGCTATCACACAAAAGGCATTGTTAGAATTGAGAACAGACTCCAGGACTTCCCAAGTAGTGTGGAGATGGAGTATCTTTTTCCTATGAAGGAGCTGCTATGGATACGTTAAAAGTCTGTCTTAGTCACCATCAATACGTGATAAAGCTGTAGCATTAGTTAGCTGACTTTAGTATCTGAACCTTAGAAACCATTATTAAATGTAACAGATTTATTCATATTATTGTGGAAGAATTTCTTCCTTGGAAAAATAAGGTTTAAGACCTGCTGTTTGCCTCTTTCTTTGAGGCTGATATACTTCTGGTGCAGATTTTTCCCAGTCTGATTCTGTTAGTCAATGTATTCAAAATCTTGTGACTTCCCAGTGTAAGAGAGAGCTCTCATCACTGTTTGAAAATTCAGGCTGTTTTCAACAAGCATTGGTTTCACAAAGATGCAACCGTAGTAGAGCAGAAAAGTGTTTTCATTCGTGTACTTTATAGCTATTTTTTGGTTTGTACTTATATATTCTATGAACAATCTTCAGACCCAGGGAACTGCAGACCAGTCAGGCTCACCTCAGTCCCTGGGAAGGTGATAGAGCAGCTAATCCTGAAAGCTGTTTCCAGGCACATGAATGACAATAAAATCCTCAGTAGCCAGTGTGGATTCCTCAAGGGGAAGTCACGCTTGACAAACTTGTGAAACTTCTGTGATGAAATGGCTGGCCTGGTAGATGTGGGGAGAGCAGTTGGTATTGTCTACAGGGACCTCAGGAAGGACTTTGACACTATCTCCCATTAGACCATCGTTCACAAGCTCTTGCTGTGTGGGATGGATGAGTAAGCAGAGAGGTGAATTGAAAACTGATGGGATAGCTGGGCTGGGAGGGTGGTGATCAGTGGCGTAAAGACTGGTTGGAGGCCAGTGACTAGCTGTGTACCCCAGGGATCAATACTGGGTCCAGTCCTGATTTATGTCTTCACCAGTGATCTGGATGATGGGACAGAGTGCACCCTCAGCAAGTTTGCAGACTAGAAAAAAACAGGAGCAAGTGTCTGATACACCAGAGTGTCCTACTTCAAAGACTGCAGGGCAGGCTGAAGAAATGGGTTGATGGGACCCTCATGAAGTTCAGCAAGGAGAAGTGCAGAGTTCTGCACCTGTGGAGGAACAACCCCAGGTACCAACATATGCTGGGGACTGCCCAGGTGGGAAGCAGGTTGGCAGAAAAGGACCTGGGGATCTTGGTGGACACCAAGTTGAACATGAGCCAGCAGTGTGCCCTTGCTGCAAAGAAGGGCAATGGTATCCTGGGCTGCATTAGGCAAAGTATTTCCAGCAGGTCCAGGGAGATGACCCTTTCCCTCTACTCAGCTCTGGTGAGGCCACACCTGGAGCACTGTGTCCAGTGTTGGGCACCTCAATACAAGAGAGATGGGCATACTGGAGAGAGTCCAACGGAGGGGCACAAGGATGATGAAGGGACTGGAGCTTCTCTCCTATGAGGAAAGGCTGAGAAAGCTGGGACTATTCACACTGGAGAAGAGAAGGCTCAGGGGGAAACTTATCAATGTCTGTAAGTACCTGGAAGGAGAGTGGAAAGAAGATGGAGCCAGAGTCTTTTCAGTGGTACCTAGTAACAGGACCGGAGGCAATGGACACAACTGGAAACACAGAAGGTTCCTTCTGAACATCAGGAAATACTTTTTTACTCTAAGGGTGACTGAGCACTGGACTAGGTTGCACAGGGACGTCATAGAGTCTCCATCCTTGGAGATACTCAAAGCCACCTGGACATGGTCCTGGACAACTGGCTCCAGGTAGCCCTGGTGTAGCAGGGGAGTTGGACCAGATGACCTCCAGAGGCCCCTTCCCAACCTCTACCATCCTATGATTCTGCAACCTAAACAGGGCGAACATCTTTTTCTTCATCTGAACTATTAAAATACATTATTTTGTTATGAAAAAAGAGGTAAGTGATGTTTTCAGTTTTTCCCTCGCTGTGTTCAGTTCATTTGAATAGAACAGAAAAAAAAACCAAAGGTTTTTGCAATAGCAGTTCCCCTGCTAGGCAGAGTGCTGCGTTTTAAAATCATGTAGCTGATTGTTACATAATCATCAAGACAGTTTGCTGAGCTTGTAAAATAAATACTTTTACTTGAAGAACCATTTCTATAAGCTATTTTTGGAAGCAAATTTCAAGTAAACAGAGCAGGGAGCAGTAACTTCCCATCTATTTTTTTCCTGTTAATCGGTTGCCAGCGTGATATAATTATTGTACTACGCACAACCAGAAAAAGTCTGAAAATAGTAAATTTCCCAAGAGTACTTATGTTGTTGTCCAGATCTTTGAAGCCATTCTGCATTAATTTTTTGTGTTTAGTAGCAGCATTCTGCGTAAGTTTGGTATGAAGTGTGTAGGACATCAAGAATACGCATAGTTTTGTGTTGTCCCTTTTCCCTGACTGTAAGTCTTACTTTCTATTAAATGTGTGTGGTTGAAGTAGAGTTGTGTATCACATTCACTATGTATCTCATTTTTAGTAAAGCCTCAAGCACTGGACTTTTGAAATAACTTCATTTTTCTTAAAAGAGGTTATTAATGTTGCATATTAATTTAAACTTACTTTGCACGTGCCTCAAAATCATAAGTCACGTGAGCCAGAAAAGCAGTATTTTGGAACTGTTGGTATTTATTATGGATTTTTACACAATATTGACATTATGTCTTTTTAGTCTATGCGTTCAGTTAAAAAAAGCAAACTCAAAGTATGGAGTAGTTCCTCAGTTCTTTCATTATGCTGGGGGAATAGAGTACTGCAGTTGAATGAGGAATATAATTTTCCCTATATTTTGTTGCTGTGATGTGAACAGATTCACTTATTTTCCTGAAAAGTATCTTTGCAACAACTTGCAGAACATTATTCCTGAGTGAAAATACGGGCAAACAGCTATCATAGCAAAAATCCGATAGCATCTTAGTCCATTTATAATGCTGTCATACTTAACATTTTAAGTTGAGTAAACTAGGTGATAGTGGAAAAAAAAAAGATAATTAATCCAGATCATTTTGAAAAGCAGTAAATAGAAATTTTATGGTGATTCAGAGTGCACTGATAAACTTGGTTCTACTGTCAAGATTGCTGTCAGGCTGATAAACATGTTTTATCTCATAAAAACAAAAAATGAGTATGTTTTACAAAATGGCAAAACAATGTTTTTCATTCTTGGACTATAGTTAGGAACACAGATATTGACATATTATTTACCAGAATAGTACCGGAGATTATAAAAACAGTAATGTATCTAGTTTAAAAATACCTCTGCTACTTCAGTAGAACATGAAAGAATTGTTTCGGTAGTTGGTACAAAATAACCTCTTGACAGATAATTTTTCTTTTTAACCCCATGGGAATTTTTTCTTTAGCCTCATTTCTGTTTCTTAAATCTTACTAACATTGTAATCTCAGTTGCATTTTGTGGCAAAATGTTCCATAAATTAATCAATTTTATCACAATTTCTGTGATGGTGCTTTCTTAGTTAATATATTTATTGGCTTAGAATTTAAAGGCTGTGACTGTGCCCTCTAGGATCAGCATATTCAGAGATTCTTCTAGCATGTTTGTTCAATTAAACTACTTTGTTGCTAATTAGCACCATTGACTTTTCCACTTTGCAGTAAGATTTGTTCTTCCAGGAGTCAATAGGTTAGTCACCATGGATATGAAAAAAAAAGGACTATCAGCTCCCTAGTGTAAAATACACTTCAATCTTTACTCTTGCTCTAGTGCTATTTTTTACCAACAGTTAAAATGCCAAGTTTTAGGTGCTGTAGCTGGTCTGGCATTCCCTGGAGTGACTCTGCTCTCAAGTTCATCCCACCCACTGGGCTGGCTGAGGTCCAGACCATGTCCATCTGCACTCATTCTCCAAGAGGCCAGCAGACGTTGTACACATCAAGACACCACATGTTGCTTCATGGTGGAGCATGAGAGAAGGAGGGTGAATAAGGACCCTGCTGCAATGAAGGAGAGGTGAACAGTTGGTGTCCCCATGCTTACTTGGTGGTGAGAAGATGCTCTGCAGCTGTGGTTCCTCATGTAAGGTCTAGAGCTCCATGGTCATAATTAGATCACTTGGAGCTAATCTGCAGAAGTCTAGTGCTGTTGCCATGTTGCCAGTTATGCATTTGTTACTGGTTGTATGTAGTGGAGTGTACAAAGTCTTAATGATTGACAGCAGTGAAAAATCCAGAAAATTTGGAAGTACTGCTTCAGAAAGAGCTCACTTTTGTCCAGCATGGATAGGGAATTAGAGTTGGTGGGCACTCATCCCATTGAGGGTTTTCTCTCTTGGTGCCTCCGTCCCTTGAAAGGGTATTAAAAGGTCAACATAACAATACCCACTAATGATGGACAGTCAGAAGATGGAAGTTTTGAGGGAACAAATATATGAGGCTCCTTGCAGAAGGAAGAGGCAATGCAGATGGTAGACCCTTGAGGGGAGAGCAAACTGTTCAAATTATGTCTTCATTAGCTAGTCTAAGATCGAGTTTAGGTGTTTTCAATGACTAGTTCTACCAAAATAGACTAAACATCTCTAGCACATTCTTAAGGCCATTCATACTGCCCAGGTTAGCAGGACAGTCAGTCTGGGCTTCCTATCAAGTTACCGGATTCTTCTAGTGAGCAATTCAGAGTAAAGAAAAAATAATTCTCACATTTTCCCTCTGGATGAGCCTTTTTTACATCACCATATATGGGTCTTAATTTCTTAACAGAGGAGGTGTGAATGCTCTTAGAGTAACTTTTCCAAAAGAGGCCTGAATTTAAATTGTTTCTTAGAGCTTTGCTGCACATGTAAATTCTGGCCAGAGTCTGCTAATGTGTATTACCTCCTGTATTCCTGCTGAAAATCCTCATTTCTTTTCATTTTCCCAGTCTTTCAAGATGCAATTGCACTCATTGATGCAATTTCCAGGCTTAAAGGCAGAATTCTGTGCCCTACTGACCCTACAATAAGGCTGCTGAACAGACCTTAGAGGGGAGGAAAAAAAAAAAGAGGAAAGTAATGACTAGCTCTAATTTAGATAAATTACATATATAATAATATATAATAATGTATAATTTATATAAAAATATATAATCCCATAAGTATATATAACATACTATAATATTATACAATATATTATACATATTTATTACATAGAATATAAATATATTTTAATATCTATATAAAATGTCTGGTTACCTGTCTTTTCTCTCACCCAATGCAAAGCTGGTGGGGTCAGGAGCATGGGTCCTAGTCATTCGTTCTATCCTTTATAGGCTTGTTTTCTCTTAAAATCAAGGTAGCTCTTCCCACTCAGCTCACCTCTATCAGTCAGCAGACATCAGCAGATTGCTCTTTAGTTTGAATCCTAGATGGGTGGAATGGGGAGTGGAGAGTGGTTTGGTTTTGAAGTTGTTTTGGGATTTTTTTTAAACTCCTCTTTTCCAGATACAAAGCTGTCATCCAATGCAAGGTCTCCGTTCCTCCCCATAGGCGGGGAGGGACTGGGACCTGTTTATTTCTGTGTGCTCTCCAACAAACCTTATGTTAATGACAGTTCCTACTCAACACTTCCAAAACAATCCCTAGATAAGCCTCCCCCAGGACACCTCCCCAGTTAAGATGCAAATTGGTATTTGCCATGCACAGGCAACTGTTTAGATAAAAGTCAAAAATACATATGTAAAGTACATCTAAGATAATTAATACACCTCAAATTAATATTTTACAATCAGCAGCAGTATTTATTAAGCCTAAACCAGTCTCAGAACTGTAATATAGCAAAAAACAGATAAGGCAACCCCAAATGGAGCAGAGAAGGCAGGCTAACCACTCTGGCAAATGCAGTTGAAAGATGTCATTTCCTACATGCCCCAAGCATGCTGCCTCATCATTAACTCATACCTTTGCTTTTAAATGAGCTTTTGCTGTATATAGCTTACTGAACTGCTTTTTGCTTGGTACATTCCTCTTATCTTTGTGAATTCTTCATGATCGTATTAACTTATTTCAATTTAAAAAGAAAAAAAAGAAGTGAACAATCTTTTGTTGCTGATCTGCAGCTGCTGAGTGTGATGCTGTGGTCCTGAATAACACAGATTCAGCATCATGGCATCAGCTAGTAGCCGAGCTTGTGTACTTTCTGCTTGCAGCTCTGGGACACAAAACATCATATGTGTTTTGCAGTAGTAGCATATTTCCAGCCATCTGTAATTGCCTCCTACTTGCATATGCTTAGTCACTGCATACAAACATACACCTTCTGCTGAACTTTAGAATAATGCTCCTCTCTAGTAAAGCTCATTATGTTTTTTAGCCGTATGGCATTCTGCAAAGCCTCTTTTGACAACAATAATCCAGATTTACCTCCAGGAGGCCAGAGGAGATAATTTAACCAAACCATTATTGAAAGTACTTACTTTCTCATGTGATCCAGTGATATTTTGATGGAAGTTTTGTTGTTGTCATCAGTTTTGCCAAGTTAATGAAAACATGCTAATGTGAAAAAAGAAATTATTGGAACATTGGTAGACCAAAACTCATAGGAATACTCTAAACCGACACAATTCAATAACTCTTTTACTTGTCCTATACTTTTAATATAGGTCTTATATGATCACTCATGCTATTGCTAGGTTAATACTTCCCAAAATTGTGGAGTACTCGAAGGTGTGCTTACCCCTCCCCTCCAGTCACCAGCTGGAACCCAAATTGGTTGTCTGTTTTTATCTCATCTATGAGTTGTTTTGTTTTTTTTTTCCAAAGTGGATGTCTGTGGAGAGGGTTTGCCTACCTCTGAAGGCATGAGGGTCATGACTAACCAGATTTCTTCTGGTGATGATGTTTCCAGTTTACTGGCAAGTCTACTGTCCAAAGAAGTCTGCCTCCTCCTATCCCAACATTTGATCATTTAGCCAGAATGTAGCTTTCGGTGTCAACTTAGAGAGAGTTTGTTTGGGTCAGTGATATTCACGGCCTTGAAGCTGAGGAAACACACTCCCCCGTTCTCCTTCCTCTCCAAATATCATCCTTCAGGACATGGTGGGATGGAGCTAAATGCCAGGTTGATGTACTTTGGGAAGCCTATGTCTTCTAAACAGATGGTTTCCTGGGATCTGAACCAACACTTACAAGTGGGCAGTTTCATCCTGAGTTTCATCCAGGGATTAAATGGGGATGATGTTAGCCTTCTATCAAAAATTAGTTGTATTTGGGGAGGGAGAACATGTCTTGGAAACCTGACTCACTTCTAGCCAAGGCAGGATCCCAGAAGAGAACCGGATACTGATAGCCAAGGTACTCCTTCCACTATCACAGCCGTTCTGGAAATCCCACAGTAGTGAAGAATGTTAAGGATCTTTTCTCTCACACAGTTCAATAGTTTGGAGCTTTTTAACAGAACTTCTGTTCCCCCTATATTACTTCTTTGTCACTTCCATATCCTTCCAAACTATGCCATTTTATAGTGGTCTAAGGAAAGCTTTTGGAAGTATGTGTAGTCAAACTACTGTTGGCATTTCAGTCTGTGCTGCTGCATAAATGCTTTCAGCCCCATTCCTGTAGGGCTGAGCTTCCAGAGAAATGATGTGCCACTGCTTTGTAATCTTGTTCTTCTTTCCCACTTACAGAAGTCCACAATTTGTGTCAAATATTGCAGAAGATTTAGTAGCTTGTTTAAGGATTTATGGTACCTGTTCGTAACAAAGAGGAAGCATATTGCTGCTTGCTGCTCCTGTTTGATCCACGTCCTGGCTTTGTAAGAAAGGTTCAGCTTGTTGCCAGTATCCAAAAAGAGTTGGCAAGCTTCCTCAGGAGCACCCTGCAGACCTCTAGAGGAAGAATATTGCTGTGTGCTACATCCTGCAGGTTGAACTAAATTCTACAGAAAAAAATGACTCCCTATCAAATTACAACCACTTCACAAGAGACTGTTTTAGAAGCTGGTTTATGCAACAAAAGGTTTTATCAGGCAGAAGTGCATGGTCCTGATGCCCAGAGACAAAGCAGCTGTGTAATGCTGCGGCTGGGGAGCCTGGCTGACTGCACCGCTGTGTCCGAGCTGGTGCCTGCAGAGGGGAACCTGAGAGCATGCACGGCTGGGCATGCAGGGAGGCAAGCTCAGCCTCTCCATCAATACTGCAAATCTGGATCTGTTTATTCTTTTGATGAAGCCACACTCACAAACTCTTTGTCCTTTCTTCTGTTCTCTATCCAGGCAAATACCTCTGCCCTATGGAAATACATTAAGTAACATGAGATGGTCAAACGCAACAGTAATAGGGAACACAGAAGTACTTAAATGGATAAACAGGAATGTTGTAGTTAAGATCCAGATTTTAGGTTGGTATTTATGTAAAACACCATAATTATGTTGTAACATGATTAAAATACAAGCCCTTCAGAAGAAACAAGAGCAAAACATCTTGTCTCTACACTGTAGAAATAATTCTTAAGATGCTGAAGAATAAATGCTTTTTATAAAGCAACAGTATAATCAGCTGGCTAAAATAATGAGCTGTTTTGAGAAATTATCAATGGACAAAGCAATCCTAAGGGAATAAGAGGCTTTAAGGGAGTCATGAATGCCATGCCAGACAACACCAGCAGTTTCTGGTTATCCTTCTCTAGGTTTGTTTTCATGACTTGCACCACCATTTAATTTGTCTGTGGGCACTAATTTTGTTTTCACTTTTGCATAGTGAGACTAGAAAAGAACAAGGATAAGGTAGAGAAAACAGGAGATATTGGGAAAAAAATCAGTAAATACAGCTATTTTAGTAAAATACAGGTCTTTAGGCTTGATAGATGATACATGGACTGAGAAGCATAGGAAGCAAAAGAAATGAATCTCAGTAAGTATCTGACATCATTGCTCTCTTTTCATTACGATGGGGGAAAACCATTCAACAAAGCAGGAGAAAAACTACAACTTTGACATTTAACACTTGCAATGTATTTGGAGAAAAAAAGGATTTTCAGGGCTCAGATTAAATCAGATGAGCATACTGATTAGCCTTAATTGGTGCTGATAAAGGTAGGAAATTAGAGTGGCTTTTAGACATTGTTGTTACCTTAAAACTTAGCTGAACTCTCTGCAGAATGCTGGTACTAGACACACACTTGTTTTCTGTTGTATTAAACCTAAACTAATGGAAGGAAGATTTGAGCTTGATACTGAAAGCTTTAGGAGAGCTGGATTGGTTTTCTGGTTCCTTTGCCAACCTTCTCTGAATGTCACCTCTCCTTTCAGTTTCCCTTCTACAGATGGAATTCAGATTGCTTTCTCCTGTGCTCCCTTTGTCTACCTTACCTGTTTAGACTAGAGATGCTCACACTTTTTTCATGTTCTCCTTTTCCTCCTGGTTTTCTCCTATTCATTGTGGAGAGTAAGATGAGGATGTCCGTCCTTTCCTTGCCCAGGAAGGATGAGGGAGGAGGTGTTTCCAAGAAGCCTCTGAAAACAAGGTTGCAGCTGAGGTTTGAAAGTTCCTATGGAAGTGGGATCATGGCTGGGAGAGGCATCAGATGGCTACAAAGGGGCTGGGGTACAAAGAACAGATGAAGCAGAAGGAATCTTGTGCTTTCCAGCATGTATCAGCAACTTTTTAGGAGTGAGGGCTATTGAAGGTCCCCTGTTTAAGAACAGTGTGACCAGCAGGTTGAGGGAGGTTCTCCTCACCCTCTACTCTGCCCTGGTGAGGCCACATCTGGAGTACTGTGTCCAGTTCTGGGCTCCCCAGTTCAAGAAAGACAAGGACATACTGGAGAGAGTACAGTGAAGGGCTACAAGGATGATGAGAGGACTGGAACATCTCTCTTATGAGGAAAGATGAGAAACCTGGGTCTGTTTAGCCTGGAAAAGAGAAGACTGAGAGGGGATCTTATCAATGCTTATAAATATCTACAGAGTGTGCATCAGGAGAATGGGGCCAGACTGTTCTTAGTGGTGCCCAGTGACAGGACAAGGGGCAATGGACATAAACTGGAACATAGGATGTTCCATCTAAACATGAAGAAAAACTTCTTTACCTTGAGGGTGACAGAGCACTGGAACAGGCTTCCCAGAGAGGTTGTGGAGTCTCCTCTGAAGACATTCAAAACCCATCTGGATGCAATCCTTTGCCACCTGCTCTGGGTGAACCTGCTTTAGCAGGGGGGTTGGACTAGATGATCTCCAGAGGTCCCTTCCAACACTTTATCATTCTGTGATTCTGTGATTTTCTTTTTTTGCACACAGATTTCTCAGTGCACCTCTGTCCTACAGCCTCACTTCTGCCCTTCCCACTGCCTCCCACCCTGGCTTCTGTTGAGCTGAATGGTTGAGAGACTGTATCCATGGTTCTCTTTCCCTGCTTTATTTCCTTAAAAGACATAGTGGAAGAGAAGATCTTGGGGGTGTTGGTTGATGATAAGCTTAACATGAGCCGGCAGTGTGCACTTGCAGCCCAAAAAGCCAACGGTATCTTGGGCTGCATCAAAAGCAGCGTGACCAGCAGGTCGAGGGAGGTGATTCTCCCCCTCTACTCTGCTCTCATGAGACCCCACCTGCAGTACTGGGTCCAGTTCCGGAAGCCCCTTCATAAGAAGGCCATGGAGCTGTTGGAGTGAGTCCAGAGGAGGGTCACAAAGACGATCAGAGGCCTGGAGCACCTCTGCTATGGAGACAGGCTGAGAGAGTTGGGGTTGTTCAACCTGGAAAAGAGAAGGCTCTGTGGAGACCTCATAGCAGCCTTCCAGTACCTGAAGGGGCTACAGGAAACTTTTTGCAACGGCATATAGTAATAGGACACGGGGGAACGGGTTCAAACTAAAGGAAGGTAGATTTAGACTGGATATTAGGAAGAAGTTCTTTCCTGTGCGAGTGGTGAGCCACTGGCACAGGTTGCCCAGAGAAGCTGTGGCTGTCCCCTCCGTGACAGTATTCAAGGCCAGGTTGGATGGGGCTTTGAGCAACCTGGTCTAGTGGAAGGTGTCCCTGCCCATGGCAGGGGGGTTGGAACTAGATGATCTTTAAGGTCCCTTCCAACCCAAAGCATTCTATGATTATTCCATAACTGATTTGCTATTGTCCTTGATTTTCTGATTGCAAAGCACCGACATTATTTAAGGTAATGCAGCTATATATTGCAAGAGATAAAACCTGCTGTTGTGCCTAAAAATGGTATGTCACTAAAAGCCTGTCAACAAGGTCAGAAGAAAATGGAAGTGCCAATAGGTTCATCTCACAATGTTTCTTTCCTTTAAAGGGTTTATTGATTGCTTTTCTTCTTTCCACCGTGTTTTAATATTCTTTGCAAAGCAGTTACTTGACATTTCCTTGCATATACATGTTTGCAAATTTCATTTTTCTTGGGTATTAACATTTTGAGTCTGTGCTATCAGTTTACATTATCTCTACTCCAACACCACTAACGGCTGATGGTTTCCAACATTTCAGTGACTACTCTCAGACTCTTTTTCCCACAGAAGCCAAGGATTTGTCTGTTTCTATGCCTCCTGGGCACTTAAAGCTCTTATGTGCAGTCTGGAAAATTAAAGACTATTTTCATTTCAGAGAATGAGATAAAAGACAGGGAAAATTATCCAAAACCTACCTAAAAGTGCATGAAACCTCTGCTCCAGGAGCTTATTTGAAAGATCATAACAACCCTTGATTATGTCAGCCCTGTTTTTCTTTCCCCCAACATTCTCTTTCTTCTTCTGGTCATTAGGGTAAGCACAGGAGGATAAATTCAGTCCATTGAGAGGAGCCATCATAAGGCTTTTGCATTATTTATGTCCTACTTGAGTCTTCAAAACTAGCCTTTTCTACAGAGGTGAATTTTACACAGTGAGAATGAGTGTTTTGTCTCCCTGTGTAACCATCAGTCTTGCACACAGCCAGGTCCCTGTAACACTATTTATAAGCTCTTTCACATCTAACATAATAGTTTGCTCTCTGAGCTCTCCTGGGTTGTTGTTCCCCCATTAGCTCCATTAGCTGTCTGCTGTTCAATAAGTTGCCTTAGACATTTCAGTGCCTCAGATGCTTCATACAACTGGCAATTATAATGCTTAACCTTTGAAGATGGTGGCCTCCTAAGCCTTCTCCAGATGTTGCTGTCTTGCCTGGTAAGCGTTACTGCTTTGGCTTCACGGACATTTGATGTTCAGTTTTGGCAAAGCAAAGTTCATGCTTCTTTGTGCTTTCCTTTTCATTTTCAACGGTTCTCTGAAAGTTTCTAATTCACATTTGATACAGAGCTCAACTTTCCCCTCATATCTCATAACTGGTTTTAATCACATTAATGTGTATGAAAGCCTACAGCAGTTTCTATTGCAGGACTTTGAGTCATGCATGTGTTTTCCAGTATTTAGTTTATTGTTCTTTTTTGTTTCCTGCTTTTCTTGAGCTTGAAATCTGATCTTAAATCTTCCAAAATCTTTTCATCTCCAAGATAATAGATTTTGCAATTAGTCATTATGTTACAAGCATAATGCACTTACTGGAACTGCCTGGAAATTATGTTTTGCTATTGGAGTACTTTCCTTGTAGTTATCTGATAGGTTTTCATATGCTGATCTCATTTATACCTGTTTAAATCCAGAAAGACTACGATGAAGGCAGAGGAGATACCCTCCTGTTAAGTTCATGTGTTTAGGATAATAATTTAGGTCCACCTTGTTTTAATTTTAGTCTTCATTTCTTGGAGTGGAAGAAGTCACTTCCCTGTGAAGTGTTGATGAATAACTCTTGTGTCCCGAAACAGAAAACACATTTGAAGAAAAGCAGTCCTAGCTCTTGCTATTATGTTTTTGAGGGTGATAATCTGCCTCAAATTCATTTCTTTTTCATACCACATCTCTGTCAGGGGAGCCATAATAGCAGGAACTTTGTTACTGTATAATCTCATGATTAGATGTTGATATTTACTCAGCACTTTGTTTGCAGGTGAATAAACAGTTGACTTCCACAACAAACCTGCACACCCTGAACTTTGTGTGTAAGACAATATGTTTCTTTTCTTGGAAAAGTACATTGAAATTAAAAGCTAATTTACAGCTAATTCCTTTCTTTCTTAAAATTCCCTATCAGAAGGTGCAGAAGAAACTTCTGATCAGTTCCTTATCACTCTGTTATTGTGACACTTCAGGTTTCATGAAACTACAATCCTTAAGGTAGTTTTAAAGGTCTGTGACTCTTTTAGTTGGAAAATGCTTCAAAAACTGTTGTGATAATAGCATTTCAGGCTAGGCTGATAGGCTAAAAACCAGTTTTGAACAATGGATAGAAGAACACATTTTTAAAATGTGTGTATGGAAATGGAGCAAAATGCCTGTCTCTAGATGTTCACAAATGACATAGAGATGATTATGCTGAAGTGATGAGCTGTGGAGTGGCCTGGAGACAGTTTTTTCTCATTCACTGTTGAGCCCTACTCGTAGCAGGTCTAATTAGAAGTGTTGTGTGTGGTTAATTGTTCTTAGGTCTTTATTGTTTCATTCTGTGTCATGTAAAGCTTCTCCTTCTTCCAGTATTGTACTTCTGCTTCACCCATTCCTCTCACCTTCTCACTGCAACCAGCCTTTATGGTTTGCCAGTGGCATTGCCTTTGGCATGTCATTTGTCCTCACCTCCCAAAAATCACCTTTGCCTTACTCTAAGCTCTTTCTTTTCAAGTGGCCTCTGCCCATTTTTCATGGATATCCTTCCATGCTTACAGGCTGATAACAAGAAAGCTGTAGGTAAGTCATGACTGATATTTTTTTTTTAATTTAAATTCACACAGCACTATGACCCTAAGACTGTGTATTATCTGGAGCAGAGGTAGTCATCGTATAATTTCAAGTTTGCTTTTCTTTTTGTCAACCCTACACTTCCTTGTCTGTCTGGACTTTTTAGTGGGCCAGATCTCTGGAAGCAGCCACTGTGTAACATACAGGTCCCAGTTTAGCAAAGTACTTGACCATATGACTGACTTAAAGCATCTATTTAAGACATATGCTTATGTGCTTTGCTGAACAATTTGCCAAGCAATTTCTGTGTCTTGCTGGGAAAAAATATAATGACAATACACCAAGAATTTGACTATGAGACAGCCATTAATGAATATGTCGACATGGTGCCTGAGGACTGGAGGATAACAAATGTCACTCCAGTCTACAAGAAGGGCAAGAAGGAGGACCCGGGTAACTACAGACCGGTCAGCCTCACCTCCATCCCTGGAAAGGTGATGGAACAACTTGTTCTTGGCACTATCTCTAGGCACATCAAGGATGAGGGGGTCATTAAGAGTAGTCAACATGGCTTTACCAAGGGTAAGTCATGTTTGACCAACCTTATAGCCTTCTATGAGGAAATAACTAGGTGGATAGATGATGGTAGAGCGGTAGATGTGGTTTATCTTGATTTCAGCAAAGCATTTGACACTGTCTCCCACAGCATCCTCATAGATAAGCTAATAAAGTATGGGTTTGGTGATCAGGTAGTGAGGTGGATCAAGAACTGGTTGAAGGGAAGAAGTCAGAGAGTTGTAGTCAATGGGACAGAATCTAGTTGGAGGTCAGTAACTA
>VZRW01008807.1:34525-50096 GCA_013398125.1 Aegotheles bennettii
TATCATCTGCAAATTTACTGAGGGTGCATTCAATCCCCTCATCCAGGTCATCGCTAAAGACATTAAGCAAGACTGGCCCCAAGACCGAGCCCTGAGGGACACCGCTCATGACCGGTCTCCATCTGGATTTAACTCCATTCACCACCACTCTCTGGGCTCGGCCATCCAGCCAGTTTTTAACCCAGTGAAGAGTCCACCTGTCTAAACCATGAGCCGCCAGCTTCTGCAGCAGAATGCTGTGGGGGACAGTGTCAAATGCCTTCCTGAAATCCAGGAAGACAACATCCACCGCTTTTCCCTCCTCCACTAGGGGGGTCACCTGATCATAGAAGGAGATCAGGTTGGTTAAACAGGACTTGCCCTTCGTGAACCTATGCTGGGTGGACCTATGTTGTGGGACAGGGAAGAAGAAAATTAACTGTGGCCCTGTGAAGAGCCTCATGCCACAGCTGTTTCCAGGACCATCCCTGTAGCTCAGGCTACACGTTTCAGTGCCCTGCAGAGGAACGTGGTTATTTTTGTACATCATTGATCTTTGCTGTAACAACCAATGCTCTAAATGAATGGCATATGCAAAATACTCATCCTAAGATTATGTTCTCCCCAGCACATGGGCAAGAAATCAATAGAAGAAAAGCAGTGCAGTGTCACTGAGAATATTAATTTCCCCCAGAATAACAGACTGAAACAAGAATCCCCTGGGCATGCAAAGTAAGGCAAACAGAAGCAAACATTAAATGCAGGCAAAAAAAAGAAGAAACTATGACACCATGGCATGGTCTCTGAATCCCAGCAGATACTTTTCCAGGGAGAATTTTCCACCATGGTGGTTACCTAGAGCAACATGTAGTGGTGTGATAGGAGTGGTGGCAGTAATTGGTAACCAATTTATGAAAGGCAATGCAATGAGTCTCTTGGTATTATGAGTGCCTGCAGACCCTAAAGGGAATCTGTGGGCAAAAAAAACCCCACTGGATTTCTATATTCTATTACCTAGAAAGCACCACTTTCCTCTAAAGTTCTTTAAATGGTGTTTTTGTAGAAAATGTGAGGAAATAAGGTGCAAAAGGCCTTGCAGCAGAGGTAACTAAGCAGCTTACAGTCTCAGAAATTGTGAAAAAGATATGTAAAGGAAGGTTAAATGGTAAAATTTAGCAAAGGTACATGATTTAGCATTAAATCTGGGAAAAAGAGATTTTTTAAAAATGTTTTAAGACAAGAATGCAAATTCTGTGAGGTCCTCTGAGGTGATATTCAACCTCCTCCACGCCATTCAGATTTAAGAGTGCTGGAGAGGCCTGTATCAGAGATTGGTGTGATGATTCACCAAAGCTGGAGAAGTGCATACTTTTCACTAGGAGGCACAGAGCATGCTGGTGCTATGTCCCCTCTCCAAAACATTGACCCTATACAGACCTTCCCCAAGACATGATGTGGTTCAGTCTCACAGGTTGGATCAGAAGAAGTCTGAGAGGTCTGAAAAGCTGAGTATGATTATAAGATGGGGCCAGGTCAAGCTAACCAATTTGCATCCTTGATTAACCTGATTTTACTCTGGGCCTCTGTGAGGCCCTATCCTAGTTGTCACCATTTATGGTGAAGCTTTGCCCTTGTGTAGAGCAAGCCCTCCAGAGAACATCTTTTCACAGAATCACAGAATCACAGGATCACAGAATGTTAGGGGTTGGAAGGGACCTCAAAAGATCATCTAGTCCACCCCCCCTGCCAGAGCAGGACAACCTAGAGTAGGTTGAGAAAGATTCCCACAGAGGAATGCATCCAGTCAGATTCTGAAATGTCTCCAGAGAAGGAGACTCCACAACCTCTCTGGGCAGCCTGTTCCAGTGCTCTGTCACTCTCACAGTGAAAAAATTCTTCCTCATGTTCACCCAGAACCTCCTATGTTCCAACTTGCACCCGTTCCCCCTTGTCCTATCACTGGACATCACTGAGAAGAGCCTGTCTCCATCCTCCTGACTCTCACCTTTTATGTATTTATAAACATTAATGAGGTCACCCCTCAGTCTCCTCTTCTCCAAGCTAAAGAGNGGTCACACGGTTCTTAAACAGACAACAAGTCAAGGAAGATGATTCTGCCCCTCTATTCTGCTCTCATGAGAACCCACCTGGAGTTCTGTGTCCAACTTTGGAGTCCTCAGTACAGGAAAGACATGGGCCTGTTGGAGTGGGTCCAGAGGAGGGCCGCAAAAATGATCAGAGGAATGGAACACATCTCCTATGAAGAAAGGCTGAGAGAGTTGGGGTTGTTCAGCCTGGAGAAGAGAAGGCTCCTGGGAGACCTTGTTGTGGCATTTCAATACTTAAGGGGAGTCTAAAAGAAAAATGGAGACAAACTTTTTAGTAGGGCCTGTTGCAATAGGACAAGGGGTAATGGTTGTAAACTAATGGTTGGACTTGATATTCTTAAAGCATTCAAGGTCAGGTTGGATGGGGCTCTGAGCAACATGATCTAGTTGAAGATGTCCCTGCTCACTGTAGTGGGGTTGAACTAGATGGCCTTTAAAGTTCCCTTCCAACCCAAACCATTCAGTGATTCTGCTGTGGTTCCCCAAAGTGGAACCTTTATCATGAGAAACACATGAGCTTTCTTCCAAAGGAAAAGTGTCTTGGGAGAAAAAACATCTGTGCTTATCTAGACATGCCTATGTGTTGGCAGGAGGGATAAGGTAAAGAGATAAAAGAAGCCCACTGAAGATGGTAGGGGTCTGATTTTTATGGCCCAGTTTACAAACCTTGAGAATAACTTTGTTGATGTTAAGTGCCCATTATCACCAAGTGAAGAACATACAGTGGTGTTTTCGCAAGCACGTCTACTCTTTGTCCATCCTTTGGTTTGATCAGCAATGTGTTCTCAAGTCCCAACCATTCATATACACCCTCTGCTTTACCATTTGCAGGATCAAGGAGAATATTTTCACTCTCATATTACAAGACTTGACTGCAGGAAGAGTAGGGAGCAGGGTTTTCCTCCCCTGGAGATGGGTGGCAGTTTGGTGCAGTGTTTCAGAACAGGTATTTTGCTGTATGCCTGGTTATCCTCATTTAGCTAATTGTCTAATATTATCATTTAGGACCAGGAATTTTCTTTCACCTCAGATTAGCAATGTCTGGGCAGAGAAGGGTTGCCTTCCTCTGTAGTATGGGACATTCACTCTGTGATTTTTATGTAGCAAACCCCTGCTTTTGGAGGGACATAGCATATCGATCATGCCATTCATTTCTCCTGCTGCCTCCTATGACCATTACAGTGTCAGCTTCTGATCTTCCACTAGGACTGAGGTTTGTTAGAAGTGTCCTGTGGCTTGCAGTGAGGGAGCACACAGCATATGTGACTGATGGGTCTGATGGGTCTGTGTGCAATTACACTAATGCAAGAGCTGTCACACAGGACTAAGCTCAGTATCTGGCTGTGTGGCTTGTCCATTTGCGGGATACAAAAGAAACTCAGGCTGCTGCCACTTATTCCTGAACTTCTCAGTAGGTTTTGCTTGCCCAGGAAGGCAGCAGCCTTGTATGCCTTGCACAATCTCTGCAGTACAATGCTCACATGGAAAACCTGAGTGAACAAAAGAAGATTTCCTATGGATGAGATTTCTCCAGAAGATTTTTGAAGAAGAAAGATGAAGGTAAAGCCCTGGAGTAATGTCTTTACTGAAAAACAGTCTTGACCACTGATAGTAACTGGGTAAATCTACTTGAATGAGAGAACAGTGAAGCATCTTTATTTTTCTCTTTCATAATAGAACACTTAGGCACAAACCCCATCATTTCCAAGTGAGTCACTGGAAAAGAGCAGATTTCAAAGGAACCACCATGAAGTTTGCAGCAGATGAAAGCAGCCAAAAAATGAGATAAGGGTGAGGTATTTCATATTCATAAAGCAGTCAGCAACCTCAGTTCAGTCAGCTCATGCACATATTACACTCATGTCGGAGACCGTAAAGTATTGTGGGGTCTTATGGAATGAAAAAAACAAGAGGCTTTAGAACTACTACAGTCTCTCAGATCATCTTTTCGTCTTTCCTTCAAAAATATTTCTTCTTAAAAGCATACAGTTTTTAACTGGCTTTGTCAAAACACACATTACTAGTCTGCACTCATTTAAGCAAAACATATATTGCAGTTTGGGTTGCTAAATGACTGAAGAAGTGTGTCAGATCCTTCATCCTTGTATTTTTGCATCAGAATTGTATATGTTCTTAAAATGAATTATCTAATTACTTCAGTGAAGATTTACATGACAATCTATATTGATAAAGCCCTTTGCCATGTCTGCCATTCAGATTTGGTAGCTTTAACTTGCCTCCCATATCCTGTATTCTCTACAGCAGGAGTCCTCAGCATGCTTTGAATTGTCAAACTGTGTGAGACCAGATCCAAATCACATTGAAATCAGAGGGAGTGTGCTAGGGAAGAGGTCCTTGAAGCATACATTGCTCAGGCTAGTTCATCTTCTGTGTCTTTATAGAGATAAGGACATGATCAGTAACAAGGAGTCTTCCTCAGCCTAGTGGTGGCACCAGCTACATGAGTGCCTTGAGAACATCGCGGTCTCAGTGTCTACCTGTCAAAAAGAGCAAGGGCTCTGGGCAGTGCTGCAAAGCCCTTAATGAAAGCCCTTGTTAACAGCATCCTCCATCTCTTGATTGCTATTGAAAGTTTAAGTGTACCTTCATGATGTTTGGTCTGATTGCTGCTTTTTTGGAGCATTTCATGTGAGCAGAGTTAAAGAAGCCCTTTGAAATCTCCAAACCAGAGGTTAACCACCATGGGATGAGACAACATACCAATAATGACCAATAATACACCATATGATCACCAAAAAGGGCAACCTGGCTCTCTTCTTCTCCCTTGCTTCTGGAATCCGTGGCACTGTGACCCTGCAAGGGGCCAAATCATCTTGTTGACCCACCCTAAAAATCCACAGGTTTTTGTTGGATTAGTCCTCTACTGCTTCACTGAGTTGAATTATCTCAAAGAAGGTTTGTACAAATGCTCACGAGAAAGAGATGGGACTGTATGGTTGCATGCATGAACCTATGGGCATATCTGTTTACCTTCAGAGATGTGAGAAAGGACTCATGTTTGAAGGCTTCTCTTTTTCCAGCAATATTGATTAGTCTGGTACAAGCTGATACCTCTCCCTACAGATTTGTCTGCTTTATCCTTAGACCATCACAGCTCCGATATTACTACTCAATAATGCATGCAGTGATCCCTTTAGTCATTAAAGGAAATCCCCAGGAGCCATCCAGGACTGAATAACCTCTGTGAAGACCTTTGTAAAGGCTAGTTATCATGTGGAGTGGACAATAAAGGGAAATGAGGTCTACGTTTGCTTATCCAAAAGGCCAGAGAGAGTTCATAGATTATTCTTTGCACAGATAAGCTAGACCTAATGTAAACACTCCTCACTGGAAAGTATCTGCTGTTTGTTTTCCTAACTTTAACCATGTGGCTAGCAAAAGCAGAATAAATGTAATAAAAGACAGGCATTTTAATAATAAAAACCCCAGTGTCTGTGAAAACTCATGTTACTGGCCCCTGAGAAGAAGTTAAAATTATCTTTTCTAGTCAGTGCCTGAAACACAGGCCGATGTGGCTGCAAAGCTTGTTAGTGAAAACTGGTAGGATTTCAAGCCCATCCCTCAGATATTCATCATTACATTAGAGCAGAGCAGTCTGCTAGTTTTAGATAAACCACTGCTCCTGTGTCCGTTATTTGGGCAATACTGATGTTATTTCAGGTTTTCAATGAAATTAATGGATATTTGTCCAAGGGAGAGCCGGAGAACTGGAGGAGAAAGTTCTATTGCTTTCAAATTCTGCTATAAAATATTCCAAACAAAATCCTTGGTGAATATAAATTAGCAAAGCATGGCTCTTAAAAATCTCACCCACTACCCATCTGTATCTTTAAGTTCATAAATATTTGAGGAAAAAAACCTCTATCCTCTCTGCCAGAACTGTTTAGATTATTTCAAATCAACCTGTGATTAATTTGTTTTCTGTTCACTGTCTTTTTCAAACATGACTAAACTTGACAATTTATATCACCAAAGTCTTGACTCTCCTAGTAAGTTGTCCATCTGTGCCTGGGTATTTCAGAGCTAACAAAATTGTATTTTTTACAATTAATCCTCTTTGATAAAACTTTCCACTCACAAGAAGAAAACTTTGATTTCTGTTTTTCCATCAAACAAATTGCAGTGTGTTGTAGAAGGGTTGGAAACATGGGTTTGGGTGAGGGAGAGGAGGACTGGCCCCAGAATGAAAACAGACCTGGCTGTTGGAGCTGGTCCGATGCCATGATGTTTGTGATAGCTGCCGTTTCTATGGCAATGTGACAGCATGATTTACTGCAATAACAGAGAAAGCAAATGCAAAGCTTTTGTTTAACTTCAGTGCCATCAGCTATTTGTTGATACTGGGGAGGAGAGAGGGAGAAGTTCTTTGGCTTCTAGTTAAGCACATTACTAATGTGTCTCAAGTACAGAGAAGTCAATAAAGGGGGTCACGGTGTTCAAATCTCCCTTCTGTGCTCACGGAGCTTGCACACACCCGCCAGCACGACGCTCAACTTCCCTGCAATGCAGAGCAGGAGATTGCTCTGTGCAGACTGCAATACCCATCCATCGCCCGGCCCAGGAGAGCCCCACAGCCGAGGTCACCGAGCAGAGTCGCTGGGCCAGGTCCCCTGCTGGTAGCTGCAGCTTGAAAGTTAGATGAGTTTGTGGGCTAGGATGGCTGGAGATGTGTGTTTCTGGGTATGTCAGTAGGGAAGGGTAGAGGTGTGGTGCCAGCTTAACTGAAGAGGTGGGTCTTTTGGAGTCCATGATGGCTGCAGGGTCCTGTGGAGCTGTGGTGGTGATGTGGCTGAGGCAGGGAGAGGGCCTAGGGTTTGGGAGAGGAAGGGTGGAGATCCACCTTCATAGTAGATTTCCTCAAGGCTCAAAGGGCTAAGATGGAGCTTGCACTGGTAAACAAAAACTGCTTCTGGCCCTTGTAGTTGAGATCTGGTGCTCTATACTGGGTTGGGGTGTAGGTTTGGGACAAAGGGGTAAAAAAGTATGTTTGCTCCCTACTCATACAAGATCCACAAGGAAAAAGTAGAGGCTGGCAGGTAATGGTTCTGAGTTTGGAGGATCATTAAGACTGACAGTAATGAAGACTGGCATTAACATGGGCAGTGTGGGGCTCCACGTTTAGCTTTATTGTTGAACCATGGAACATCACAGCACTGAGTTGATGTCTGGTGTCAGACTTGGGAATCATCTTTTGTTTCATTGTGGGGTAGATGTGTCTGATTAGGTTTAGGTAATCTGAATACCAGAGCTAGGGAGCTTGACTCTGCTGTCATCCCATTTCTTCTAAATTCTTTCTGTTTATCCCTTGCTGATGTGCAAAGCCATCATCATGAAGGAGTGGGATCAGCCAGGGTAGAAAGCTCCAACAGGGAACTGAAGTCCCCTAGTATAATGTTGGCTGTGCTGTTGGCTGCCCATGTGAGTGGCTCTTTTGAGGGCTGCTCAGCATTAAAAATGGACCATGAGAGATTGTCTAGTTTCCAGCAGTGTCTCTTCACCTGAAGCTTCACATTGTTTGTTTTGTGATGCTCTTCTACCTGGGAAAGTAATGTAATCCTGAGCCCTTCTTGCTATGGCCATGTCTGGTTTGAGTGCTGGGAGTGGGGACGTCCTGGCTGAGGCAGTGGCCATTTTTACTCCTTCAGTGTCTTACATCTGTCCCTCACTGTATGCTGCTGAGCACTCTCAATGGCAGAAAGCTCAACTAGATAAACCTCCCATCTACTCCACTAGGACTCTTCAAGAATATGTCTTTATTAGTGTATTAAGCATGGTCTGATGTCAACTAGCACTGAGCAGCTTGGGTCCCTGCCATCAGCCTGCCTGATCTTCCCGATCAGGGTGGTGTCATGCCATCATCCTGATCCTTGTCTGCCCTAGGGACAGCTCCTGAACCCTGCCATGCAGGTCCACACATTTCAATGGAGGTAGTGCTGCTCAGAAGCAGTGTTAGTAAGATCCAAGTCAGCCTTTACTGTCCCTTGGAAAGTGTCTGATGTCATAAGTTGTTTTTATTTTCTGTGTAAATAACATGATCGTAGAACAATAGAATGGTTTGGGTTGGAAGGGACCTTAAAGACAATCCAGTTCCAACCCCCCTGCCATGGGCAGAGACACCTCCCACTAGACCAGGTTGCTCCAAGCCCGATCCAACCTGGCCTTGAACACTGCCAGGGAGGAGGCAGCCACAGCTTCTCTGGGCAACCTGTGCCAGTGTCTCACCACCCTCACAGGAAAGAATTTTTTCCTAACATCTGGTCTAAATCTCCCCTCTTTCAATTTGAACCCATTCCCCCTTGTCCTATCACTCCCTGCCCTTGTAAAAGGTCCCTTTCCAGCTTTCCTGTAGCCCCTTCAGGTACTGGAAGGCTGCTATGAGGTCTCCCTGGAGCCTTCTCTTCTCCAGGCTGAACAACCCCAACTCTCTCAGTCTGTCTTCATAGCAGAGGTGCTCCAGCCCCCTGATCATCTTTGTGGCCCTCCTCTGGACTCTCTCCAACAGCTCCCTGTCCTTCTTATGTTGGGGGTTGATATTGTACATCAACAATAAATAGCTTTGTTGAAATGACAGAAAGCTTTGCGGATAATTACAGGGCAGAACTTACCTGTTTACCTTCCTTACACCTTGCAGATATAGAAGGGTGTTTGTTTATTCTTTATTTAATCTGCACCAGTTCCTATTCTGAAAGACCCTTTTGTGGTGGGTGCTGCTGGAGTACATTTATAAAACAGAATTAACAAAGAAGACACAGATGTTCCTCTGCACTCTCTTTTTAGCCATACAAATTATAAACAATGTCTCTTTATATTAGGATACACTTTTCTGTGTCATATTGGTTTTAGAGCTGATTCTTTCAGTCTGTTTTCTGTTTAGACCAGCCTGTTCTTGTTTAAATATCCCCACTACTGTACTTTATGTGAAAATAATGTTGCTTTCACATTCAGTGCACATATTTCAAATCCATATGTGTATTGCTGAACTGATGCAAGGACAGAAGAATTAATAACATCGTAGTGAGCCACAAAAATGAACAGGGTGTTTCTCGCTAAAGTCTGCAATGACAGAGCCAACAAGTGTACTTTGGCTTGTGGATAACAAGGTAGCAGGTAGCAGCCCCCAGAGCAAAAGTGCCTTCACTGCTGCTACCTTATCTGAGCACGTTAACAGAGAGTCCAAGAGCTGCTGGTGGTGAAGGCAAGTTGTCTTTCACTAAGACTTCATTGCAAAGAATTCTTTCCTATTGGAATACACAGCACTTGAAAGCTCTAATGCGGATTTCATAGCACAGAAATGTTAAACTTTTTTCTGTCCAAGGTCAGAAGAAATTATCCATATTCATGGTATTGTTTTCTTTTATAACCCTGATGTGAAAGCATTATGATTTCTGTCAAGTGTTGATTTGGTTGACAATGGTTGATCTGATGATAAGATGTACTCAAGTTGAGTGATTTTTTTCCCCTTTTTTTTCCCCAAAAAATCAATAACTAGGTCACATTGGTTTGAATTTGATACGTGCTGCCACCAAATCTATATTTCAAAGATGAGCTGTGTTAAGATCACTACTCTCAGCTTCTGAGTAGACAGCAACAGATAACAACACGACCACAGTGTGTGTGAGTGAGGGGGAAGGGGTGCTATAATTGCCCAAAACTGGAAGAAGTTTATCATGAAACTGTGAACAGCTGTTGTTAAGACTCATTCTGGGCAGAAGAATGCACCTCCTGATGTTTCTGTTCATTTGAGACATTTCTGTGCCACATGGTGTCCATCATGCTGAATGCTTTCCCCATGGCTGGGTAGCTGGTAAGACAGAGCATGCTTTATGTTGAACAGTGAGATGTCTTGAGTCAGCATGTCATATGCAATAAAAAGCTATGGACTTGAGTGGTGAAAATGAATTTAGCATACTACAGATTTGCTGATAAAATTTTTCTCCAGCAGTGAACATCATACGAGAAAATGAAATTGTCCTGCTTAATAATTTTTTGTTGTTGTTTTAGTTTTGGGAACAGGATATTATTTGCGCTTTGACGCATTCTACTGTGGGACTTGGACTGGATTTTTAAGATTTTGGGGGGATTAAACTGCAATTTGGGTTTTTAGTGGGGCTTTTGGATTTATCTTGAAGTTAGAATTGAGACTGTTGCTGTAACTGCTGGAATCATCTGGAGTTTTATTAAACTAGAAACTTGCAGGAGGTAGGATATCAGTCTGTAATGGATCTTCAAACTGGGAGTCCAGTCTCATGTTTGGGAAACTGAAGAGGTTGATTGAGAACAGGCCTATCTGAGGCAAAAAATAAACTTTTTGATGGACTGTGATGGATTTATCTCCATCAACCCACCGCTTAGCTTCAGTGTTGAAGCTAATGTAATCAAAAAATTAGCAACTACAAATACTTTTAGAGAAAGTTTTAATTTTACCTTCCCACTTCAAAGTAGCATACCTGGGTTGTAAAGTTTCAGAAAACACACTTTAAAGAAGATCATAACCTGAGAGTGCTTTCTACTTTATTATTCTAAGTATCAGACTATTTTCCCTGCACTCCCTTCTATTTCTCTCTAGGTCTGGCAAGAGGAAGCATTTCCAGACCCAAAGCAGCCATTCTGCAACCAACAGCTGCCTCTTCCTAGTCCAGCTGGCAAGCACCTTCACCTCTGCTTTTCTATTTTTTTTTACTGCTGACATGTTTTGTCTCATTATATCTCCTGAAAACAATTAGATAGCCATCAAATGGCAGCCCTTTCAGACTGCATTGGGGCTGAACTCTAGTGAAAGGTCAAACAGGTTCCAATCATCCTCTTCCACGTTCAGCCTTCCTTTAAAACAGCCCTCAAAAAATAATCCAAATGCAGGCAAGAAGTTTGCAGCTGGCTTATATGAAAGAGCATTCATTAAGTGTGTGTGAGATAGTTTATATAGTTCTCTTCGTGAGCAGAGAACAGGAGCTGGAAGATGTCCAGTTGGTGCCTTGTGAATCTTGTCATTGCTTAGTTAAGTCCTTCCCCTTCATCCTCTTCCTGTCCCTCCGTTGCTTCTATTTCATTTCAAACTGTCAGCCCTACGTTCTTCTTTCTGCTCGCTGTCGTGTAATCACTTCACTTCAGCTGTCAACCTTAGGATGAGATGTGCTGTGCCTCAGAAGTGCCTATCATTCTGCATCAGCTCTCAAGGGAGCTGAAAATGACTGACTTCTATGCAAGCATCTATCCTGCAGCCACCTGGAGACAGGAGAGGGATGGCACCAGTTTCAGCCCTCTGAAAGCAATGGATTCACAGAAAAGGGGTATTGAAAGCAGTGGAACAGCACAGGGCTTGCAAACATTTCATGACAGCACAGCATGAGGTACTGCTCCTTCATAAAGGCCAGGCATTTGTCACTTGCTTAGAACAGTTCTTCAAAGAACCAACAACTGAGCTTTTTTCATTTTACTGCTCAGCTCAATATCACAGCCAGCATTTTTTCCCCCTTATATATTTTAACATTGGGAGTTAACAACTAAAACATACTCAGGAGTTTAAGATACAAATGTGAGACCTGACAAATATGTTCAGTCTCTCCATGCAGATTTCCTTCAAGCTTTTTGCAAGAGATAAGCTTAAAGGTCCTTAGGATTTTTTAATGTTTTGGTTAAGCAACTGGGATAAAAACTGCATTCCTACTGAGGCTTCGTCATTGACTTCAGCACAGATAGGATTTCACTTTCTATGTATCTAAATCACAGCTGATCGTCTGGAAAATAGGGGACCTTTCATTCCTATTTTGTCTCTTCAAATCATCCACTGTTCAAGGCATTCTCTTACAAACCAATATAACAAAAGCCTGCGCTCAGCTCAGACCACAAGGCAGCAGATTGTTATTAGTGCTACTTCTGACAGCCTGACAAAGAGAACCCTTAACATTTAATAGAATGAAGAGAACAGGTAGGTATTTTGACTTGCTGGTTGCTTTGTACATCCAGGCTAATTTTTTCAAAAAGTATGGAAGAATTGTTCCCTAAATACTGGTTTTGTTTATCGAGCACATTGGAAGGATAAAAGCAAAGTTTGCACTGTGTGTGTGGGCACACAGGCGTGCACGCACACACACACGGACACGCATGCCTGGGAAGTTACTTGCAATACCATAATGAAGCAACCTCCTGGAGCTGAGCTCTGGGTCCTCAGGGGAAATACTGACTCTGCTCTTTTCAATTTGCTGAGAAGAAACATTTCATTTTTGAGTCTGACTCAGTGAAAAGGCTGATAGCAGCTGTACTGAAAAGCCTGCCTTTTGAATAAACACTGACTTGCTTATCCAAAAGGCAGTAAAATCACCTTTGGATTGGTGTATTCAGCTGCAGCGTTGAGTAATGGGTGGAAAAATAACATTGCACAGACCTGTCAAGGCACCCCTGCATGATCAGACTCAGTGTTACGCGAGCTGACAGCAGTCTGTGGTAGGAAGTTACCCACTGACAAGCTTTTTCAAACCAAGTCAGCTCCCGGCTTGTATAGAAGCCACAATCGCCTCCCTGAGTCCTCTCTGAGAATGGCTTATCTGCAAACAATTGGAAGTGCTTCTGGAGCCTTTTCAGCTTTGATCTCCACACGACCTGGGCTATGTGGAAACTGTGGCCTGCAGGGGACAAGACTGCGCTGTGCTCAGCACAGCCCCTCCATCCCAGATGGGAGATGCTGGCTGGGACTGCTGTGTGGGGTGTTGAGGCGGGTGCTCAGCTCCCTGCTGCAATGGCACCAGTCTGGGCTGAGGCCACGCTAACCGCACCGTGTGCGTGATGGTGGTGCTCCAAGCAACACTTGACACTTATTTTTAACTCACCCATTCTCTCCAAGGTGGTAAATGGCCACCTCTGCTGCCAAAAATGGCAAGCCCAGAAGTGGAACAGCATTTGCAAGGTCCACTGCAGACCATGTCTTTTCCTACACTTAAGTGAAATGCTGCTGTTTGTGTGCTGTAACTCATACATAGATGAGCCATTTACTGCTGCCATATTGCAGAATAACATCCACACAAAGCCCTTCTCCTGGGTTCTGGGCAGTGCTGAGGCCTGCTGGCATACGCTGAGCCTGCAGAGCTGGAGCAGGTCCAGCCCAGGAGGGGCCAATGTTCTCAGGGCTGTTGAGGCACCAGGAACAGGAGCCATGGTCAAATTTCTACCAGCAACATGCAGCTGGGGACACACATTGCTGGGCTGTGCTGGACCTCAGTCACTCTCCCCATCCCCACTCTGCTGTTTTGGCTGGGCACTGCAGGACGGCTCCATGTGGAGGAGGGCACTGCCCTGTCCCTCTCTGTCACCCTTGGTCCCCAGCTCACCTACTCTTTGCTGTGGAGGTGCAGTTTTGTGGGCACACGCTGCCACATCTTTTTTAAAATGCAAGGCCAGTTCCTGGTGAGGTCGCTGAGCAAGTGTGGATGAAAGGCAATGCTGCACCACACCACGCTCAGACATGGCCATGGCGTGCACCTGGGCACTTGGCAGCACATCCTGGCACGTGCCCTGCCCCAGAGGAGCAACACAAACCTGGAGAAACACTCGTGTGCCTGCAAACTAACACGTGTTTCCAGCTGCAGAAAAAGCTGTAAAGACCTGGAAGTTGACCCAACAAAGAATATTACTTCTACCTATAAAATGTGTCTTGTCTAGATCCTTAAACTACAAGGCTACAACAACATTATCAATAAATACACCTGTATTTCACTGCATAGATATTTTATAAAAGTCTATTTTTCTTTGTGTGAGATCCTCCCTACAATACAAGAAAGATAATTCAAAATAGACTTGGGAATAATGGGATACAGTCTCTGCCAAGTGGCCAAGGTGACTCCTTATATAATCTTTAAAACCTCAAAAAAATTAGACACTTCTTTTGCCTCATGAGGACTGAAGCTCTGAAGAGTTAATCCCTAATATGTACGAAACATGTGAGAAGTGTGAACATGACTTCAATTGATCATGGCACTCCAAGTCAGGCTGTACTCAAACAGTTTGCTGTCATGCTTTATGTTAAGGCTCTGTGCACAGGTAGTTTATAGAGCCTTATCTGATGGTTAATGTCTGTTATAAACATGTATGGATATGTTAAATGTGTTGCACATATTATAGATTGTATTACAGATAGAAGCAAGCCATTATTGTAGGTAACCTATTGATCTGTTAGTCTTTGTAAAAAAAAACCTGTTACAGCTCATTAAAAGTGCACATAACATGAAGGGTGACCCAGCTTGCCCTAGGATGAAGATGTCTCATCACAGATGTTTCAGATAAATCCTCTCTGTCTGTCAGCATCACTTGCTCAACATTTGTTCTATCAGCACTCACATAAACCTTTTCTGCTTACCTACTTATTTTCGATAGGTTGGATAAGTTTCACATGGCCTTATTTACTACAAAGTCCTGAAAATCCCCCCACTATCTATGTACAGTCTACCATGTTCCAGAGGCACCATGCAGAGCTAGTCTGCAGGATGGGTGTATGTAGCAGAAGGCAGCATGGGACAGGAATCCCCAGCCACCTCTGGGCAAGGTGAAGCGGGTGCCGGGAAGGCAGGGGAGGAGCTGCTCACTTGTCCCTAGTGGCAGGGCTCTCTGCAGGCAGCGTT
Source organism: Aegotheles bennettii (assembly GCA_013398125.1). Classification (NCBI taxonomy): domain Eukaryota; kingdom Metazoa; phylum Chordata; class Aves; order Caprimulgiformes; family Aegothelidae; genus Aegotheles; species Aegotheles bennettii. Next base: position 49,242 of record VZRW01008807.1, read on the forward strand.
GTGGCAGGCAGAGCAGCACCAGCCTGGTGAGCACCATGCCTCTCCTCCATCCAGGTCCCAGGCTCTTTAATACCAAGCAGCAGTTCCTGGACTCTCCTCTCCTGAGAAATCCCACCCCTCTTCAGTCTGTGGCTGGTCCACAGTCCTGGGTTCCCTCTTATTTAATCCCGGTTTAGTGCCAGCACCCCGGGTTGCCCCTCCCAGCAGTTAGAATGTGCCATATGATGTGAGAGCTGTGGGTTTAAAGTCACCAAGCAGCCCAGAGTTCATCTCCTGCTTCCTGAGCATTCTTCATAACCCATGCTGTGGAAGGTGCCTGTCTCCATGCTCTCACACGGGCTGTAGGAAATGAAGAGGTTCAGCCTCACCAAAAACCCCGAACCCATGAGAAAGGTGATATTTCAGAGACACACCACTTCACCGAATCACAGAATTCTAGGGTTGGAAGGGACCTCGAAGGATCATCTAGTCCAACCCCCCTGCCAGAGCAGGGTCACCTAGAGTACATCACACAGGAACGCATCCAGGCGGGTTTTGAATGTCTCCAGGGAAGGAGACTCCACAACCTCTCTGGGCAGCCTGTTCCAGTGCTCTGTCACTCGCACAGTGAAAAAGTTTTTCCTGATATTCACATGGAACCTCCTATGCTCCAGTTTGCATCCATTGCCCCTTGTCCTATCATTGGACGTCACTGTAAAAAGCTTTGCTCCATCGTCCTGACCCTCACAGAATCACAGAATCACAGAATCTAAGGGGTTGGAAGGGACCTCGAAGGATCATCTAGTCCACCCCCCCTGCCAGAGCAGGGTCATCTAGAGTACATCACACAGGAACGCATCCAGGCGGGTTTTGAAT